>CM059429.1:15866489-15951489 GCA_030390025.1 Squalus acanthias
GAGTGCGAGGGAGAGAGCGCGAGAGGGGCAGAGAGTGGCAGAGAGCTCTGCACAGCTTCAATTGCAAAGATTATTTCCTGAGACTTAATAACCTGAACCTATTTGCGAAAAAGTTGGAGTGCAAACTCATCATGTGGTTAGGCAACATAAATCTGTAATTATATTTAAAAACTAACAATACACTTCATTGTTCACGTTAATCTTAAACTTTTTTTAAAGTAAAAATCCTCAATACAACTGGGAGTAGCTGCGTTTTTCAAAAACCTCACCCAGATCAGCTTTTACCCCCTTTGCCCGCGCTCTGGAACAACGTTACTGATGCTGGAATACAGATCAACAACAACTACCTGCATTAATATAGCACCTTTAATGTCGTAAAACATCTCAAGGCGCGTCACAGGAGCGTAATCACACAAAATGTGACACGAGCCACATAAGGAGATATTAGGACAGGTGACCAAAAGCTTGGTCAAAGAGGAAGGTCTTAAAGGAGGAGAGGTAGACAGGCGGAGAGATTTGAGGAAGGAATTCGAGCGCTTCGGGCCTGGGCAGCTGAAGACACAGTCGCCAATGGTAGAGCGATGAATATCGGGGATGCACAAGAGGCCAGAATTGGAGGAGCACAGAGATCGTGGACGCTTGTTGGGCTGGAGGAGGTTACAGAGATAGGGAGGTGCAAGACTATGGAGGAATTTGAGCACTAGGATGATATTTTTAAGTTGAAGCATTGCTGGACCAGGAGCCAATGTAGGTCGGCGAGCACGGGGGTGATGGGTGAACGGGACTTAGTACGAGTTAGGATATGGGCAGCAGAATTTTGGATGAGTTCAAGTTTATGGAGGGTGGAAGGTAAGAGGCCAGCCAGGAGAGCAGTGGAATAGACGAGTCTGGAGGTAACAAAGACATGGGTTTCAGCAGATGAGCTGAGGGGAGCAGAGACAGTCAATATTACGGAGGTGGATGTAGATGGTCTTGGTGATGAAGAGGAGGATATGCGGTCGGAAGCTCAGCTCAGGTTCAAATAGGACACAGGTTACGTAAGTTGCTCCTTAGATAGTGGCTGAGGGGGATGGAGCCGGTGGCTCGAGAGTGGAATTTGTGGCGAGGACCAAAGTCAATGGCTTTGGTCTTCCCAATATTTAACTGGAGGAAATTTTTGCTCATCAAATACTGGATGTCAGACATGCAGCAGGATGACTCACAGGCAGTGGAGGGGTCGAGAGAGGTGGTGGTGAGGTAGAGTTGGGCATAGTCAGCGTACATGTGGAATCAGACATGATTTCAGATGATGTCGCCAAGGGACAGCATGTAGATGAGAAAAAGGAGGAGGGGGGGGCAGTTTCAAGGATAGATCCTTGGGGACTCCAGAGGCAACGGTGCAGGAGCAGGAAGAGAAGCCATTGCAGGGCAGTCGCACCCAGTTGGACAACGGAGGAGAGGCGTTGGAGGAGGATGGTGTGCTCAACCGTGTCAAAGGCTGCAGACAGGTAGAGAAGGACGAGGAGGGACAGCCACATAGGATGTAATTTGTGACTTTGTTAAGGATCAGCAGGGACTAACAGCTGTCCAGTACTTTGTCAAGTGGCCATAAGTCATGCGCGAGATTAGACAGAATGCATTGCCAAGCCATTCAAATTGTGGGTACGTCACAACTAACCCGGATAGTGTCCACCAGACATCCATGCATATGCATTTTTCAATCAGGAGCCGTGTGACAAGCAGCAACTGTGGTGAATTTTCCTTTCGCTAGCCCAGGGACACTGAAGACAACTGCAGTGACCCTTTATTACCCGCATTATTAACTCTCCAAAAATAAGGGATTGATCCTTGGTCCTCAGTATGCATGAGTCAGCAACATACCATATGGCGTCTCTATCCATTGAGACGTCATATGGGTCGTTTGCTCTTTGCAGATGTGTATACCTTCTAACTGCGTCAATATAAAGGATTCTTTGGACTGAATAAATAGGCCAAGTTTTATATGTTCAGGCAATCTGATTACTATTTCTCTCTGAAATAGAAAGTAGAAAAGTGAGAAGCCAATAGCAGCTTGCAACTTATGAGCAATTTCTTGGGAACAGTACTAGCATTTCCTCCCCCTCCCACCAAGCATCCAGACTATACTGGCATAGGATTCATTTGTTTTTTTTAAATGAAAGCAGATTTAAGACAATAAGAAGACAGGAGAATCCTCACAGTGCATGTCCACTGACTGGGAGTGAATTTGATAGAATTGTTTCTAAACATCATTTGGGAGTGGATTTTTTTTTTTAATTTTCTTAAAAGTTTTCCCTACTAATTTTCAGATTGTGAGCAAAGGCCATGTTTTCACCAGTTAGCCTGGTGTAGCACTCATCACCCACCACACCCCGGCACCCCCGAAATGAGCTTTGTTTTAAATCATGTCAAAGATTCAAATCTTCACACCACCTTCCGAGAGATTTAAACCTAGTTCTATTGTACTGTGTTGTTCAAGCACAGCTGTTGTAAACAGTCCTCCAGTGTTCCCCAACCTGTGCCTTAAACTTGAAATCCAATTCTTTTTACTTGTAACCCAATCCCATCCAGCACTTGTGCTTTGGTACAGGTCCAAATAAATAGTTGATGCGATTCAGTTCACAGCTTCAGAATAATCCTTCACTGTCAGGGAGTCAACTGATTTATAATCAATCACAGTTTCACTGAACGTTAAACAGGGAGTATTTTTTTTTAATGTCAACAAAAATTGGAACCACCTTTAAACACCCTTTGTAGCTCCCTGATGGCTCATTGGATAAATGCATAGTGAGCCACAGGAGTGAAGTCATACAGACTAGAATTCCCAAACCTAGGTGTCCTAAACTTGGAGGAAACAAGAGTCAGATTTCTGATTCTTGATTGCTCTCCAGCGACCCCTGCTGGATCGCTGCACGCATGCGCATGTCAGGCAAGAACAGCATCAGATTTGGCAGTGATGCCTTCTACACTCAGTCTGCTGACATGCAATGTCTAGACATATACGTGAGCAATGGGCACTTGGGCAAGATACAGAGGGAGTCATCTATTGAACCATATCCCAGCAAAATAGATGGGGACAATGCTCTTAATTCTTTCCCCACCAGTTTTGAAGATATTTGTCCAATCACTGATTGTAGATGAGAGAAATATCTAGGATGGGGAGGCATTAAATCTACCAAACAGCGTGAGGGAGCTGAACATACACACATAGCTGAATTATTGTTACCTATTCTTAAAAGGGGAACATTACTGTAGAATGTACTTGGCTGTTCGGTGTTACAAAGTGACTGTCACCTTTAAAGCAAAAGGGCAAATACAAGCCTATCTGCCAAGCTTCAAAGAGACTAATGTTAAACAAGAACTATCAGATCAGATTAAAAATTATGACCAACTTTAAAACCCTTTTGTAGCTTCCCAAAGGCTGAACCAGTCAGTTGTCCTCCGCTGAGTAACTCACTTGCGATTTCTCATGGGTCCTCAAATGTGTTACACCCACCTTTCCCATCACTACCTGCTTGAATCCCTTCATCCCATTTCCGCCCTGGCCACAGTAGTGACTAGACAGGTCAAAGTCACCAATGACACTGTTGCAATCAAACTTCGATTTTATGCTCAGTAATTAAGTGAGTGAGTTTTGTTTTTTGCTGTAGGGGTTTTCAGTACGAATGGCCTCCTTCTGTGCTGTACAATTCTATGATTCCAAGTTACTTGTGCAATTGCACAGGGACACAGGAAAGTTAGTTTCTATTTTCCTGGTCGCAAATTAAATGTGCCAAAAATCTAAATAGAAAACATACATCCAAAACTCCTTTCTAAACATATCACAAAATTGACAGCAACAACACTGACTGTTGCAATGAGGGCTCACATTTTATTTAACTAGAATAAAATGAACATAAACCTATTTGTAAGAAAGAAAGGCAGGCTTGCATTTCTATAGCGCCTTTCACGACCACCAGATGTCCCAAAGCGCTTTACAGCCAATGAAGTACTTTTTGAAATGTAGTCACTGTTGTAATGTAGGAAACGCGGCAGCCAATTTGCACACAGCAAGCTCCCACAAACAGCAATGTGATAATGACCAGATAATCTGTTTTTGTTATGTCGGTTAAGGAATAAACATCGGCCAGGGACACCAGGGATAACGCTCCAGCTCTTCTTCGAAATAGTGCCATAGGATCTTTTACGTCCACCTGAGAGCGCGGACGGGACCTCGGTTTAACGTCTCATCCGAAAGACAGCACCTCAGACAGTGCAGCAAGTTTCTGGAGTGTGACTTGAATCCACAACCTTCTGACTCAGGAGGCAAAGGATGCTACCAACTGAGTCACTGGCTGACAGAGAAATTTGTGTAACTGACCGCATTGATGGGGCTTACAACTAAGGAATAGTTTTCTTGCCATACAGAATGGGCTGCCTGTTAGTGGCTTTTTAAAAAATCTGCTCCTAAGCTTTATGCCGCTTCCTCAAGTTATTGGTCCACACCAGATTGCGCTCCAGAGTAAAACAAACTTTTTTTTAATACATCAGACTAATACAGAGAGGTAGATCAACAAAGAATTGAAATTAGATTACTTATTAAATAACCCAATAAAAAATAACCCATCCTTAACACAGAATGGCCTCATAAGGTTAAAAATAGCATTAAAATACCAAATTTAGAGAAATTCCTTTCGTGGCTAAGTTGCGCATTTCAATTCGAAGCCACATGCACTTATACAACAAATCTGAACTGGCATCCATTGTGAAAACAAGTTTTAATGACCCCATGTCTTACTGCCGGCCCCATTCATGTCTTCACCTGAACAGTTTAAGTGGTTTCACATGGCGATTGCATCTTTGCATCACAAGCATGTGAATTCGCACAAGAGTTAGTCTCCACACAAGTTTTCAAACCAGTAATTAGTTGTTACCGAGCACATTTTACCTTCTATTTTGCTCCCCTTTCTCCCCCCCCAACCAACACCCCCCACCCCAAAGCCTCTCTAGAAGATAGAGACTTATGGTGAGATACAGTTCCACATATGCTAATAACCTTGTAGCATTATGTCCAAATGGCTACATTCATCTGCAAGTCCAGTGAGTCTGCCACATTAACTGACAAGGAGAAATATCACAATGGAACCCAATAGAATTCTGACACAGCATTCACATGTGCACTTCCTAGATCCTGGGTGAATGTCCCCATCCTAGCATGACACAAATTGGAGCTTTCAAGACTTAGACAGATAAATAGATAGATTTTTGTTAGGTAAGAGTATCAAGAGATGTGGAGCAAAGGCGAGAAAACACGAGGTAGAATGGCAGAGCCGGCCCGAGGGACTGAAAGGCCTACTCTGGTCCCTAATGTTCCTATGACACTAAAGCCAATTGTACTGCCCCTACAGCAGACCAGCTGAGAACACCTTAACTCAGCAAAGGCCAGGTATCAGACTTTCTTGGCCTATAAAGATCCACTGGCGTCTTTTATTAAATGAGAATAAATCAAAAATGTCACATTAGGATCATTTAAAATTAAATTGTACCTGACTACTACATTTAGTGATGTGCACATGGACGCCTGAATCTGTTTGGACCTCTACTGTTCCTAGCTTTTCACCATTTAAATACACAGATGAATTTTTTTTTCTCATGAAAATTAAAGCTCATAGAATTGAAGGCAAATTCTTGACTTGGTTAGGCGGTAGAAGAGAGTAGGGATAATGAGTATGTACTCGGATTGGAAGGTAGTGACTAGTGGTATCTCAATGATCTGTGCTTGGGCCTCACGTATTCACTATTTATTACTTAGATAACATAAGAGCCATATATCCAAGTTTGCCAATGACACAAAGATTGGTGGTAAAGTAAGTAATGTAATGGGGGGCATAAAATTACAAAGAGACATCAATAGATTAAGTGAGTGGGCGAAACTGTGGCAGATGGATTTCAACGCAGGTAAGTGTGAAGTCACTCATAAAGGTCCACAAAAGGATCAAAATGAATATTCCTTCTTCTTAGGAAGTCCCTCGGAACCGAGGATGACTTGCTTCCACATTAAAAATGAGTTCTCAGGTGACTGATGAGTCCAATGCGGGACCTAGTCTCGGTCACAGGTGGGGCAGACGATGGTTGAAGGGGCGGGTGGGTGGGGTGCTTGAGTTGACGTGCGCTCCTTGCGCTTGCTCCCGGCGAAGAGACTCGAGGTGTTCGGCACCTTCCCGGATGCTTCTCCTCCACTTTGTGCGGTCTTGGGCCAGGGATTCCCAGGTGTCGGTGGGGATGTTGCACTTTTTCAAGGAGGCTTTGAGGGTGCCCTTGAAGCGTTTCCTCTGCCCACCTGGGGCTCTCTTGCCGTGTTGGAGCTCTGAGTAAAGCGCTTGTTTTGGGAGTCTCGTATCGGGCATGCGGACGATGTGACCCGTCCATCGGAGCTGATCGAGCGTGGTCAAAGCTTCGATGCTGGGGATGTTGGCCTGAGCGAGAACACTGACATTGGTGCGCCTATCCTGTCAATGGATTTGCAGGATCTTGCGGAGGCAGCGTTGGTGGTACCTCTCCAGTGCTTTGAGTATGAATATTATTTAAAATGGTGAAAAGCTAGGAACAGTGGAGGTCAAAGAGATTTAGAGGTCCATGTACACAAATCGCTAAAATGTAGTAGTCAGGTACAAAAAATAATCAAACAGGCTAATAGAATGTTAGCCTTTATAACTAGAGGGCTAGAATATAAAGGGGAGGAAGTTTTGCTACAGCTGTACAAAGCCTGGTCAGACCTGGTCTGGAGTACTTTGTACAGTTCTGGGCATCGCACCTTAAAAAGGACCTTGGAAGGTGTGCAGCGCCGATTCACCAGAATGTTGCTAGGGTTAGATTATGAGAAGAGATGACAAAAACAAGGCTTGTATTCCCTGGATTATGGAAGGTTAAGGAGTGATTTGATTGGGGGTTTTAGGATTTTGAAAGGAATGGACAGGAGAGAGAGAGAGAGAGAGAGAGAGAGAGAGAGAGAGAGAGAGTTTTTCCGCTGGTGGGGGTGGGGGGAGTCTCGGACCTTCAAATCAGAGCCAGACCATTCAGGAGAGAAGTTAGGAAACACTTCTTCACGCAAAGGGTGGTAGAAGTGTGGAACTCTCTCCCACAAAAAACAGGAAATGCTCATTCAATTAATAATTTTAAATCTGAGATCAATAGATTTTTGCTAGACAAGGGTATAAAAGGATATCGAGCCAAGGCAGGTGGATGGAGTTAAGATACAGATCAGCCATGAACTAATTGAATGGTGCAACAGGCTCGAGGGACTGAATGGCCTACTCCTGTTCCTATGTTAAAAAAAAAAATCACCAGAGATGCATTACATGGCTTCTGCAGATAACACTGCACAAATTTGAAGGGACCCATTTCTACACATATGATTAGGTATCCATTGTTGCACAGTTATAAGGCAAGGGTATCATGTATTACACATGAATCAATCTGTACTGTGTATTATATTCTTCCCCTGGTTTACAAAAAGTAAAACTCCTACATGTATGTAGTCTCCAACTAAGTGACAATATGGTAAATCTAAACAACTTCAACGCAAGTGTCAGCTTAAAACATAAATTTGATGCACTCCACAATATGAGATGGCCTGAAGAAAGTCATTTGAGACCATGGCTCTTTCAAGCTGGGTGGCTTTTCAATTATAACACATCAGAGAGATAAGGACCTTGACAGCACAGGGAGGGGCCTGACTGATCTGCACTCATCTGACACCAATTATATTCTGAAAGATTTTCTAAAATTTGCTGCTCCCTGGAGACCAGAATCTGATGCATTGGATGCATTCGCCTCTGTAAATCTGTGAACACACACAAAGTGCAATCTGCATTCACTCACTGACATCCTGTGCGTATGCGAACTTACTATGATTTATACAGAATAATTCATTCCCCCTGCTTGGAAATAAAACTTCAATATTGTCAAACATATTGTCATGATCAGACTTCCTCTGTATTTCTCCCCTTTTCACACAACTGAAAACAAAGCAAGTACGGAAACAATTAAATTGCTTTATGATATTTTGCTAAATTGGTTGAAAAGAAACAAAATGATAGTTACGCTTGGCCTAGACTGCTTACCGTGAGTGCCACTTCAGCAATCAGCCCTCCATGTATTAAGAATGATGAATTTGGTGATTTCTGGTTAAATACCCAGGGAAGATGATGATGCTTGAAACTGAACTCTCAATTTTGAAATTAATCGCCCTCAGATGTTACTTCTAGAAGTATACAGATTTCTCTATATGTACAAAATAAAGGACATCACCTTGGCTGCCTCAGCTTCCTCCTGCCCTCACCACTCGCAGTCCACGCCTTACTACAGCTTAGACTCCACAATAACCTATTCCATCTCCCCTTCACCGGATTCATCTCCTCCATAAAACCCATCACCTGCGCCTTTGACTCCTTCCTGACCCCTCTCAACTGCCTCGCCTCACCCCAACAGTCAGAAACCATCAAAAGCTCCCTCTCTTTATTTATTCATTAATGGGTAGTGGATGCCGCCAGCAAGGCCAGCATTTATTGCCCTAGAGAAGGTGGCGGTGAGCTGCCTTCTTGAATACAACGGAGTGGCTTGCTAGGCCATTTCATAGGGCAGTTAAGAGTCAACCACATTGCTGTAGGTCTGGAGTCACATATAGGCCAGACCAGGTAAGGACGGCAGATTTCCTTCCCCAAAAGGACATTACTGAACCAGATGAGTTTTCACAACAATCCAGTAGTTTCATGGTCACCATTACTGATTTATTTAATTATCTGAATTTAAATTCCCAAGCTGCCAAGGTGGGATTTGAACTCATGTCTCCGGATCATGAGTCCAAGACTCTGGATTACTAGTCCTGTAACATAACCACTGTGTCAGACACCATTTCAATCTTTCAAAACTACCATCGCACCTCTGTCCTCTCCAACTGCTCCCCATCTCCACTCCCACCCCCCTTCCTCTGAGGTTCCAGAATGTATCTTTGCCACTCAACCTCCATGTCCACCCCATCCCCACTCCTTGTTCTAATCCATTTTCTACTTGCTAACAGCTAGTAATATCCTCTTTTGGTCCCTGATTTTTCTTGTGTTCTTACTGCCCTTTAAACTAGTTCTTAAAAGTGCAAGTTAAAAGACTTTTCTCTCAAGCATACAAGGATAAGTTTTTACTAGACTCCATGCCGAGAGTGGAGTCTTACTGGTGATGGGAAGCATAAAATTCGACATGCAACCTCATGCACCTGATTCGCTGCAGGCCGCATTTTGCGGTGCTCTATTTTTGGAGACGCAATGAATAGAGGTAGGCACAAGCCTCATTTTAAATATGGAAATTAGTACAATGCTGTCGCACTCAAACTCATAACTTTGGGTGCAGCTCTGACAACATGTAAAATGGGCACATGGGAAATCTTGGCACCTAGCCTGCCCAAGAAGGCTTCTTAAAGGGAAATCAGTTTCAGTTTCTGTGAGTTTTTTCTGGCATTTTCAAGTACATTTCACTCCATGAATTAGTTACTTTTGCTGGGTACTTGTTTTTACTTCAGGCACTTTCTTCCATTATTCTTAGTTGACTTTTTAGAAACACACGACAACTCAAAATCATCGAGCAGAAACTGATAGCCAAGTTCCGCACTCATGAGGACGGTCTCAACCGGGATCTTGGGTTTATGTCACGATACATGACGTGATCCAGACTCGAGTCGTCGTTGGCTTGTTCACAGATGTGATTCCCAGTAAAAAAGTAAAAATTTTAAAGTTTATCGTTTTACATACTGACTGCAGCTTTTGACACGTTAGACCCCCTGTAACTCCACCTCATTGTCTCAGTTGTACCTTGCTATGTCTTTGATGTGGGACCTTCCTGGCTGACCTGATTGTTTGTTTATCTGCCGAGGTGTGACAAAAGGCAGTCAGGATGATCAAATTTAGTCGTCTACCATTGTAAGGTACACATGCATTGTTCTCTATCTATATATGCTTTGGCGATTCTGTATCTCTTTACTTCACCCGACGAAGGAGCAACAGCTCCGAAAGCTTGTGATTTCAAATAAAACTGTTGGACTATAACCTGGTGTTGTGCGACTTATCATAGGAAGTGGCAAGTATGGGTACTACTTTGGGTGAACATGATTTAGACGAGGAAGAGGAGTTCTTGAGAGGCAAATGAAGGTGCAACAGCAGAGGTGTTTTGTCCACACTGGCCACTACCCCTGATGCACGTTTATAGGCCCCTCCATATATACCTGGAAATGTCAGAAGAGACTTATCTTCACTGCCTTTGCTTCGCAAGACAGGCACTCATACGCTGAATGAGCTATACTTAGCATCCAGAACAGGGATGACTCTTCATGTAGAAGTGAAGGTTACCATAGCATGAAGCTTCCAAGCAAGACCAGGGGTCATGTACCGCATTAGTCATTCTTTTTTTTGTTCAAGGGATGTGGGCGTCACTGGCAAGGCCAGCATTTATTACCCATCCCTAAATGCCCTCGAGAAGGTGGTGGTGGTGAGCCGCCTTCTTGAACCGCTGCAGTCCGTGTGGTGAAGGTACTCCCACAGTGCTGTAAGGGAGAGAGTGCCAGGATTTTGACCCAGCGACGATAAAGTATCGGCGATATACTTCCAAGACAGGATGGTGTGTGACTTGGAGGGGAACTTGGAGGTGGTGGTGTTCCCATGCGCCTGCTGCCTTTGTCCTCCGAGGTGGAAGAGGTCGCGGGTTTGGGAGTTGCTGCCGAAGAGGCCTTGGCGAGTTGCTGCAGTGCATCTTGTAGATGGTACACACTGCAGCCACGGTACGCCGGTGGTGGAGGGAGTGAATGTTTAACATTGCATTCTACATTGCACCCATGTATTAAGTGACAAATGCTACATTTACAAATGACAACACTTTGCCGGTGGAAAGACGACATCATTTGGAAAGGATGCAGAGCATGCACTGCGTGACAGGGTGCCAAAGATGGTATGCATGTTGGCACAAGGGGATGGAATATCAACCCGATATCTTACATGAAGCGTTTGCATTCAAATGTTCAACTGATATCTGGCCACAGAATCATTATGCCTTCACTATGTAGTACTTCACAGCGCCCACGTTTTTTCCACCAAGAATGAATATTAGGTTTAGCTCGAAGACAACCTGGATTGACTTCTGCTTCAAGGCTGCTGACCCTGACCCCCTAACACCAGAGAGCCTCAGGCTAGAAGCCTCTGTACCGGTTTGGTGTTCCTTGACCAACGCCTCTAGCTGCATGAAAAGTGTGCAGACACAATGAAAAAGCGTGTACAATAGCGGAATGGCTGTGGACAATGCTTGAACCAGTTCTTCTGAGGACAAGGGAGTTCCCAATTTAGGTTTGCCCATGGTTGATGGACCCCACAGGAAATATGTGCAAGAGGTAAATGGCACACTTACTTTCAGCTTTCCCCAGATTCGAGCAAACATCTTCCTCATTTGCAGCCAGATACCAGGGATTGGGTAATTGCAGTGATTCAGTCAGTGACCTACCTCCATGCAACTTTACTTACTGGAGTATGGCCTTCCATCTCAAATAGGGCCATTTTCTTTGGGTACAGCTCCGGTAGTAGGACCTCGAGCTATATCACAGATCAGTCCTAGCCGCACATGCCATTGTGAACATTTAGCCTACTTTTTTGCCACAACTTTGCCTTTAATGGTGAGCTGAGACCCTTTAAGAGATGCAGCTGTGCCAGATTTGATCATTCCCCAATCAAGCAGGCTGCAGGCCAAGTTCTATGGGCCAGCTTTTCACTAGCCAGTAGCACATTTCAATTAGGCGGGGGAGGGGGGGGGGATTCCAGCTGCAAAAATTCAGCATTATCTGCCCTGTAAGCTATCAGCCAGATAAGCTTGCACTAAGTGCCAGCTAAGCCACATTTCTGCTGGTCTTGCAACATTGAGGCTATAGTACATTGGCCATAGTACTAGTCACATTATTTGTTACACTGACTGCAGCATATAAACCTCCTATGTATTCATCATGAGTCAATCAAAATTGAAAACATTCAAGGCTAATATTATAAAGAGACAAATATTACACAAGCTATTCAAATGCTCCAATGGTAACTCACCTTGATATCAAAATTGCAGTCAAATCTTCTGATCAGAACAATGAAGTTTGAGGAATTGTC
The DNA here is from genome assembly GCA_030390025.1 of Squalus acanthias. Taxonomy (NCBI): domain Eukaryota; kingdom Metazoa; phylum Chordata; class Chondrichthyes; order Squaliformes; family Squalidae; genus Squalus; species Squalus acanthias. The sequence continues at coordinate 15,878,645 of CM059429.1, forward strand.
CGTCATTGGTGGAGAAATGATTGGCTCACAAGCATTCTTTGGTTTTGAATATACTAGGAAACCCTACAAGTAAACAAAGAGCAAATGGGAAAAAAAGTTAAATATTTGTAAACCAAAATCTACATCTTAGTTTGGATAGACTGGGTGGCAGATCTGAATATTTAGCCAAAATACACCAAAATTAGTGTTTTACAGATTTTTTGCATTTGAGGGATTTGCTTTTCCCATTTCTCCTCAGTTCTCCTGAATCTGTTGATTTGAGTTGCAGTACATTTTCATGGGCACTGACCACCCTCTTGTTCTTCATTCAAATAGCCACTGTATGTGTGAACTCAGACAAACACCAGCAGGCTACTTGACTACGTAGACCAGGCTTAATCTTGTATTCGTCAGATAGTCACACACATACATTTTCCAACAGCGGCCATTGGTTGGCAATCCCGCGCTCAAAGAAATTAAGGGAATCTATGGTTCCCAAAGCTCTCCACCACTGGGGTTTTCCTAGTGTCATTTCTGAGTCTGTTGTAGACTAACAGAGAGATTGATTGCTATGATTAGTCCACAACTCCATTATCGTATCATGCAACTACCAGGATGGTAAAATGCGAACTAGATGGACCGTGGTCTTTTCTTGTCTAGCAATTCCTATGGGCAATTGTAGCCAACCCAGCACTATCCTGGATGAGGTCAACTAACAAAGCACAAGCAGGGAATGAAATTGGGACATTTCTGGTTCAAATAGCTCAGTTCCACAATACACAGAAAACCTGATCAAGGCAACTTTTTAAATACAGCTCTACAGTTAAGTCCTGTAAAAGAAAGACAGACTTGCATTTATATAGTGCCTTTCACGACCACCGGACACCCCATAGCGCTTAAAAGCCAATGAAATGTACTTTTTGAAATGTAGTTACAGTTGCAATGTAGGAAACGCGCACAGCAAGCTCCCACAAACAGCAATGTTATAATGACCAGATAATCTGTTTTAGTGATGGGTGATTGAGGGATAAATATTGGCCAGGACACCAGGGATAACTCCCCTGGGATCTTTTACTTCCACCTGAGAGTAGATGAGGCCTCTGAAAGACAGCACTTCCCTCAGTACTGCACTAGGTGTCAGCCTAGACTTTTGTGCTCAAGTCTCTGGAGTGGGACTTGAACCCACAACCTTCTGACTCAGAGGCGAGGGTGCTACCAACTGAGCCACTGGCCGACACCTGTAAGTGGACCATCAGACCAATTGGAAGTATGACAATCAGCAGTTAAATGTATTGCAATACCAGCGTGAAGCACCGTAAAATGAACAATTGTTCAATTCTGTAAGAGATGCCAAGGGGAGGCCAGGTGGTTCCTCACAGTGGGAGTGGGAGAGAGGAGGACAGGGAAAAGTACAAAGTCAGCCAAACTACTGTCATGTACAACCTAGCAGACAACTTCACTGGTAGAGGCAACAGAAGCAGCTCTACAAAGAAATGTACAAGACACACTTTGCCCAAATGAATAAAAAGCTCAAAACTGGGAATATTGTAACTTTGAACACAACTTTTTTAATTACCTACTGGAGAATTAATAAAATCTGATAAAATATTATCCATGTGAATCTATCCACAAAGACATCACTTAATCTGTCGCCCTCCTGCCTAAATTGTATTCTTTTCCTGGCAAGCAAAGATGCTTTGATGATTCCCTCAAATCCATTATCAAAAGGACACTTCAGGCAATCTTTCTCCTGGATTAATGACCTCCACACCATCGGCGGCAACTTTGCAAGTTTCACTTTTTTTAAGCTGCCTCTTTTCTCTCCCTGTTTGACTCAGAGGGTGGCTTGTCTAGATTGCCATACTTCGCTACAGATGCCTTACATCACCACATGGAATATCACCATACAGGAGAACTGTCTTACCTAATCAAGGAATGGAATTTATTCAGATATGCTGCTTACTCTACTTTTAAGTCTAGTTAATTTCCAGTGCAGTCTACTCCTATTGATTCAGTAGTTTTCTGCTTCAGAAAATTCAGATGATCAAATTAAGCCATTTGAAAAATTCACTACAGAAGGCTTCTTTTTGCACCTAAATTTGAATTAAGCAACTTCATATTAAGATTACACTGCATTTGTTCTAGCATTATAAATATCTTGAATATTAACAAAAATGCACGTTTCAGCTCATTGGGATCCAAGGAACATCACACATGTAACCCAAGGAGTTGAAAGTTGGCTGAGCAGTGTGGGATTTTTTGCTCCGTTATCTTCAAGAGTGATCAAAATTGTACAGTGCTCTGGTCAGATCCTACTTTGAATACTGTGTCCACTTCTGGCTGCCGAGAAACAAAGGAGTCACTCAAGCGCTGGATGTAGGGCAGAGAAGAGCCACGAGGCCGATCCCTAGTGTTAATGGACCAAGTTAATAAATTAAAGCAAATTTTTTCTTTCCTCAAGGAGAACAGACTGGTGGAACTTTAGCTTCTCAGCCTGGGAAGGTGGCATCCAACGTTGTGATCTTACAGGAGGTATATAATATAGTGAGGGGAATGGAACAGGTAAATTGAGATCGTTTTACATTAATTTAAGTTGCAAGAGTAGGACAAGGAAACGGATTCAAATTAGTAAAAAGGTAAAGTTAAGACTTGCATCAGGAAGTTCTTCACACAAAGTGAACGTTACATGGAATGGACTTCCAGATAGACCAGTGTAGGTGTAAACCTTGGGATCATTTAAAACAAAAGTTAAATGCTGAAATGGGGTCTGTTGGGACTTTCTTAATCCATTAAAAAAAAACTTTACAGTTGCAAATTTTTTTGTGCTTTTGAAAAAAAAAATTGCCCTTTTTTATATATAGCTTTCTCCACTCAATTATCTCAATAGACAGGGCCAACTAAAATATTATCCATTTGAATCAATCTACAAAGACGCATCACATAATCCATCACTCTCCTGCCTCAATTCTATTCTTTTCCTGGCAAGCAAAGATGCTTTGATGATTCCCTCAAATCCATTTTCAAGAGGACATTTCAGGCAATCTTTCTCGTGGATTAATGACCTCCACATGCTATATCTTTTGAGGGATGGTTCTGAGCTAATGTGTGTAGTAGAAAATTAAGGAGCTTCTTTCACAGTAATTAAAGTTGTTCTGCTACAATCAAAATTATACCTTTGAATACGACAAGCTTTTATAATAACTCAATATTATTAAACATTATGGCCTAGATATAACACTGGTCCCCCGCCAACTCTTTGGTGGAGTTGTGGCAGCCAGCAGCGGAAACCTGTGCTCCACAACATCAAGGTCAGCAGAGGGGATCTTTGGAAGCAGGGCCTGTGCAAGCGCACTCAAAGTATGGTCATGCATTAGCTACAGCAAAACGTTTTCATTAGAAAGTCTCTCTTTCTGACAGCTGACTACTTCCTCGAGGCATGCAGAGTAAGTCGCTGTTCCCTGCCGGGGCGCGACCTATCATATAGAGGTGACCCCAGAGCCCCTGCACTAAAGATGTGTTCCCATTAGGAAATCCAGACCTTTAAATTTACTTGGTAAAATCCAACTTTATTTTTTTTTTTTTTACAGAAAGGCCCATGTGTGCAAACCTGGATGACCATAGGAACAGGAGTGGGTTATTTAACCTCTTGAGCCTGTTCTGCCATTCAACTGGATCATGGCTGAGCTGTACCAGAACTTTATTTACCCTGCCTTTGGCTCCATATCCCTCGATACCCTGACCCAACAAAAATATATTGATCTCGGTCTTGAAGATTTCAGTTGACCCAACATCTACAACCTTTTTTTGGGTGGGGGGGGGGGGGGGGTTGAGTTCCAGATTTCTACTACCCTTTTTGTGAATGTGCTTCCTGATTTCACTCCTAAATGGCCATTTCATTCTGAATTCCCCCACCAGAGTTTCTCTGTATCTACCCTATTGAATCCATTTATCATTTAAACACCTCGATTAGATTGCCCCTTAACCATCTAAAACGCAAGGGAATACAAGCCAAGTTTATGTAACCTGCCCTCATAATTTAGTTCTTTCATCCCTAGTATCAATTCTGGTGAATCTGTGCTGTACCCCTTCTAAAGCCAATACATCTTTCCTGAGGTGCGGCGCCCAAAACTGAACACAGTGCTCCAGATGGGGTCTGACCAAGGCTCTGTATAACCGAAGCATCGCTTTGTGAATTCCAATACCTTGGAGATAAAGGCCAACATTCCATTCACCTCTTTGTACCTGTGCACTAGCTTTTAGTGATTTGTGTACATGGACACCTAAATCCCTTTACTCCTCCACAGTACCTAATCGCTCACCATTAAGAAAATATTCAGATGTGTCTTTCTTGGATCCAAAGTGGATGACCTCACACTTCTCCAAACTGAACTCCATCTGCCACAGTTTTGCCCACTCAGTCTGTCTATGTCTCTTTGTAACTTCCTCTCCCATCCAATCTACTTATTGTGCCTCCCAACTTAGGATTTACAACTCCCTATTCCTTCATCCAAATCATTAATATACAAGGTGAAATGTTGAGGCCCTGGGGAACACCACTTGTCACAACCTGCCAATCAGAATACATTCCCATTATCCTTACTTTCTGTCTCCTACTACTCAATTAATTACCAACCTATATCACAAGGTTACCTCCAATACCGTGCGCTTTCATTTTTGCTAATAATCTCTTTTGCAGAACCGTATCAAATGCCTTACAGAAATCCATATAGCCAACATCCAGACACTCCCCTATCCACCATGTTGGTCACCTCCTCAAAAAATTCAACTAGATTAGTCAGACACACTCTCCCCTTCACAAATCCATGCTGACCGCCTTTGATTAGTTTTGAACATCCTGGAGTGTTGCCTGTTGGACATCTTGGAGAGTTAAGGGTCAATAATCAAACTTCCTTGTATCTTTGAACAACAGGTTTTACAAGATAAACAAGATAGCAGCGGGGTGCCACAGAAGAAAGCATGGCTTAGCTTCTGCTTTTAACGTCTGAATATTATCTACAAGAAATGCTTGTGCAAGGAAATAAGTGATTGTTAAAACTCCTCAAAGGGTTCAAGAGTAGTTAAGTCTGAAAGTCTTGCTTGAGAGAAGGATCTTTGAAGCAAACAACTACAACTTTTTATGTAAATAGACTGTTTTCAAAGAATTCGGGAACAGATAAATCAAGAAGTCTTATCTGTGACATGTACCTTTGAAGATGTATAAAGGAGCATGGTTTTCAACAGTTATTTGGAGGGTTCGAAAGAGATACAGAATCCAAAAGCTACTCTGTGTATAAGTGCGAGGTTATCCACTTTGGCAGGAAAAATTAAAAAAAGCAAATTATTTAAATTGAGAGAGATTACAAAATGCTACAGTTGAGGGGGACCTTGTGCATGAAACACAAAAAGTTAGCATGCAGGTACAGCAAGTAATCAAAAAGGCAAATGGAATGTTGGCCTTTATTGCAAGGGGATTGGAGTATAAAAGCAGGGAAGTCCTGTTACAACTGTACAGGATATTGGTGAGACCACACCTTGAGTACTGCGTAGAGTTTTGATCTCCTTATTTAAGGAAGGATATACTTGCACTGGAGGCAGTTCAGAGACGATTCACTCGGTTGATTACTGAGATGAGGGGGTTGACTTATGAAGAAAGGTTGAACCTATACTCACTGGAATTTAGAAGAATGAGGTGATCTTATTGAAACATAAGATACTGAGGGGGCTCGACAAGGTAGATGCAGAGAGGATGTTTCCCCTCGTGGGGAAATCTAGAACTCGGAGGCATAGTTTCAGAATAAAGGGTCACCCTTTTAGAATTGAGATGAGGAGGAATTTCTTCTCAGAAGGTTGTAAATCTGTGGAATTCTCTGCCCCAGAGAGCCGTGGAGGCTGGGTCATTAAATACATTTAAGGTGGAGAGAGACAGATTTTTGCAAGATAAGGGAGTGAAGGGTTCTGGGGACCCGGCAGGGAAGTGGCTTTGAGCCCAAGATCAGCCATGATCTTATTGAATGGTGGAGCAGGCTCGAGGGGCCAAGTGGCCTATTCCTGCTCCTATTTCTTATGTATAGTTAGGTCGATCACCTATGCTGTATCTGAAAAGTCTGTTCCGTATACTCCACCATCAAGTGTCTCGTGCTTACTCAAAGCATGTTGGTGTGACCATAGAAGGAAGGGGGATGACTAACAGTTGATCCCCAACAATTAGCTCATCCAATTACTGTCACTCTGTCTCTGATAAAATTCCGGTAACTTCCCCACAATCGATGTTCAACTGACAGGTCTGCAGTTGCCTGGTTTCTCCCTCCCTTCTTAAATAATATTTTACCTCCTTCCTATGTTTAGCTCCTGTGCTGTAATTTCTTAGACTTTTCTAGAGATGTCCAAAAATCAAAATTGTAGAATTATTCCTTTTGGAAAAAAATGAAAGTTGCCACTGTAATATAAACCACAAATTTTAAATCCACAAAATGGATTTCATCACCCTGTGACAAAGTTGAGGCCAATGTCACATTGTAAAGTACTCCATTTCTCTAGTTGATAAATTGTGGTTGAAATTATATGAAAGCATTGTTTGCACAGTTGTGACTCAAAAAACAGTCTTCCTCATCAACCAGCAGAAACACAGTGCTCACATATCCCCATATACCAAGGTGGGGGGTAAGGAACCTTTGGAAGAAATAAGAAAAATACTGCAAAGTAAAATGGTCAATGACAAACTGCAGGTTAAAAAACTATTATACATACTAGAATTCTCTGAAGTAACTGCACGGCTTTCCTTTATAATGCTATTGCTGGAAGTAAACCCTTCCCCTCTTAAAATGCCACCACTAAGCACTTTACAAAAAAATAGATTAAGAGGTTTCTTACAAAAAGCTTCCTCTGCAAACGAAATAGGAACAGGAGTAGGCCATTCGGCCTTGCAAGCCTGCTCCGCCATTCAATAAGATCATGACTGATCTTCTACCTCAACTCCACCTTCCCGCATATCCCTTGATTCCCTTAATATCCAAAAATCTATCAATCTCTCTTAAATATGCTCAAATGACTGAACATCCACAGCCCTCTGGGCTGGAGAATTCCATAGATTCACAACCCTTCAAGTGAAGAAATTTCTAATTTCAGTCCTAAATGGCCGACCCCTTATTCTGAGACCGTAACCCCGAGCTCTAGACTCCCCAGCCAGGGAAAACAGCCTCCCAGCATCTACCCTGTCAAGCCCTGTAAGAATTTATGTTTCAATGAGATCACTTCTCATTTTTCTAAATTCTAGGGAATATAGGCCTAGTCTCTTCAATCTCTCCACATAGGACAATCCCCCCACAATCCCAGGAATCAGTCTGGTGAACCTTTGTTACACTCCCTCTAAGGCAAGTATATTCTTCCTTAGGCAAGACCAAAATGGTACACAGTACTCCAGGTGTGGTCTCACCAAGGCCCTATATAATTGCAGTAAGACTGCTTTACTCTTATACTCCAATCCCTTTGTAACAAAGGCTAACATACCATTTGCTTTCCTAATTGCTTGCTGTACCTGCACGTTAACTTTCAGTGATTCGTGTACAAGGACACCCAGGTCCCTCTGAATACCAACATTTCCCAATCTCTCACCATTTAAAAAAATTCTGCTTTTCTAACCAGTGTATAACTTCACATTTCTCCACATTATATTCCATTTGCCATGTTCTTGCCCACTCACTTAACCTGGCTATATCCCTTTTCAGCCTCTTTGCATCTTCCGAACAACTTACTTTCCCACCTAGCTTTGTATCATCAAATGGCCTCCTTCTGTGCTGTATCATTCTATAATTAATTAATGACACACATTGTTTGAGGTATTGAAGGTTCCTTTTACTGTTTTATAGCAGATTTTTGAGTTAAGTGAACTTTTGAGATTTATCTGTTACTTGACTTTTGCTTCAGTTTATTTCATAATAAACCGAATTTATAGCTGCACTGGGCATGAGAAAGGATATTTCTCCAAATAGCCAGCTCCATACACAGAGCCCACCTGACATAACACTGGAGACTTTTGTATCGTCACTGCAGTGTTACACGGTTACAGGCAAACAAAGGACCTGGTCTTTCTCAAACGCTTTTAATCAAGGATGCAAGTTGTTTAAAATACTGTAGAAAACTGATAAGGCTTCTGACCTTGTATTGTTTGGCAACAGATTTTTGTATGTTAATGTGAATCTCAGATTTATCTATCTGCTGATTACATTTTGCTTCTTGATAAACCAGTTTTGCAATTACAGCCTGAAATAGTCTCAGAGCATTATTTGTCCAAGGGCTGGAGAGGTCCAGAGTTAAGATTTCCAGTGCATATATCAATGGTGCAGTGGTTTATTCCTCTGCAGGGTATGCTACCTCACAGATTACTTTGCAGACAAGGTCACATTTCGGTTTGAAACGTGAGCTTGCCTTTAGAAATGGTCCTTTGCACTGGGCACAATAAAAGTACATGGAAAGTGCTCAAAAAGCACTCACCCCTATATATTCCTTCCCATTTAAGTATCAAAGTCAACCCACATCATAGTTGAGTTCTGCAGTGCTCTGAAAGAGAACAATGGCAGTAAGGGTCAGGGAGAGAGCCATGGGAAAATTATACAACAATTGTGCAGAAGATTAAGATTGCCTACAACACAAGTACAGATGACGGAAGCCAGTTGGGCCCCTTGGGCTCATCAGTTTAAAAAAACCCACAGGCCCCCATCACAGCATCGAAAAGGCAAATAGTTTGGAGTTTGTGCCTCCACGACTCTCCCTGGTAACTCATTCCAGGTAATAAGACAAGTGCTTTCTGACATCAGCCCCTGAATTTGACTTGCATTGGGTTGTCCTGCAGTGTTGGTTTAACTTAAAAAGTGCCCACATTAAAAAAAAATATATTAAATGCTCAAGATAATTAAGGTTCCCAGGAAAACTCTTCAAACCAGTCCATCAGTCGCTTGGTTCGAATAACTTATAACTGCTCGGGTTTTCTCAGATTAGATGTTATCTGAACATCTTAATTGCACTACAGCTTTTTAAACATACTCCGCGCCAGCATCTGCCTGTAATGATGTGCATCGTTTGGACATGAATTTTTTTCATTTTTTTTGTATTACCTCATGGGTTCATTTTCATGGCAACAGACATACAGCAAAAGGATGACATTGTCAATATTTGCTGCGCCTTTTTCCGCCACCCAAAACTTTACTAACTTTTGTGCAGATTCTTTGCATACATACCAGTGAACAATAAGAATAGAATTCCCAGGGTCAAGGAAATAAGGCAGTGCCAGCCCAGTGACTGAAAATAAGGATATTATTCTGTTTGGTCAATTGCTTGCATTACATTTCAGCCAATTTAGTAAATCCTCCAATGTAGCATTTTTCATGCAAGCCTCTAGTCTCCTAGAAACACACCCCAATCTCTTTCTCCCCCCCCACCCCCAAACTAAAAAAAGGAAACATTGTATTCTTTCCTATGGTTTGCATCACTAGCTTTTTGGGTGCAGAGAGGAAATGTGTGTGCGTGCGAGTGTGCAGTACTACTCTTCTCTTTTTCAGACTGTAGTAGCTTCTAAAAATCTATTCGCATAACTGCACAATACTTCAGTACGCCACAAAGAAAACAAATCTATAAGTTGCATCACCCTATGAATAAATGGCTCTGCAATGCTATAGTACATAAATGATGCATTTATACCTACATCATTAGGGGCTACCAAGCAGTCTCCATATTAATCTAGGCCTAAGATAAACATACTGAATCACAGAAATATTAACAAACTGTACAAGTCAACTTCCTGACAGTATAAAGCATGAAAGTACTTAGCATTCTGCTTCATTTTAAATGGTTTCTCTGTTTTGTTGACATCTCATCTGGCACCTTTGTGATAATTCTATTCTTTTTCTTTTCTCCCCCCCCCCCCCCCCCCGCCCCCCAACAGAAATTTTTTGTTCGCCATCTCTCTCTATCTAGTTATCCTCAGCACTGGATCACATCAGTTTAGCAAAAGTTTAACAGCTATTTGTTTTGACTTTTGAGCAATACCAAATCACAGTTAATTACGGTCAGGAAAGTGACTTTCACTGGGTTACATATAAAGCAACCATAGCCTTTTGCCCTGAACCAGAAATTTAATTTTCTTTGAAGTAGCTTTTTGATTTAAAAAAAATCCCTAGCAAGGGCAAAAGGTTAACCATAGAAAAAATTCTTCCACAGATCAGATCAGTAATATTAGTTTATCCTGGCAGTGCTGCCAGCAATTTTATTTTTAAACTGCTGCCAATGACAGTAGAAGGTGGCTGCAAGTCATACCATCACAGGGCCTATTCCAATCGATAAATAGAATCATAGAATCGTTACAGCACATAGAGGCCATTCGGCCCGTCGAGCCCATGCCAGCTCTCTGCAAGAGCACCTCAACTAGTCCCACTCCCCGCCCTTTCCCCGTAGCCCTGCAATTTGTTTTCCTTCAGGTACTTATCTAATTCCCTTTTGAAAGCCACAATTGAATCTGCCTCCACCACCCTTTCCAGATCCTAACCACTCGCTGCGCAAAAAAGTTTTTCCTCATGTCGCCTTTGGTTCTTCTGCGAATCACCTTAAATCTGTGCCCTCTGGTTCTCGTCCCTTCTGCCAATGGGAACAGTTTCTCTCTATTTACTCTGTCTAGACCCCTCATGATTTTGAACACCTATCAAATCTCCTCTCAACCTTCTCTGCACTAAGGAGAACAACCCCAGCTTCTCTAGTCTATCCACGTAACTGAAGTCTCTCATCCCTGGAACCATTCTTTTAAACCTTTTCTGGACCCTCTCTAAGGCCTTCACATCCTTCCTAAAGTGCGGTGCTCAGATTTGGACACAATACTCCAGTTGAGGCCGAACGAGTGTTTTTTGAAGGCTCATCATAATTTCCTTGCTTTTGTACTCTATGCTTCTATTTATGAAGCCCAGGATCCCGTATGCCTCAACTATTTACAATCTACATTAATGACTTGGATGAAGGGACCGAGTGTAATGTAGCCAAGTTTGCGGATGATACAAAGATGGGTGGGAAAGCAAGTTGTGCAGAGGACTCAAAGAACCTGCAAAGGGATATAGACAGGCTCAGTGTGTGGGCAAACATTTGGCAGATGGAGTATAATGTGGGAAAGTGCGAGGTTACCCACTTTGGCAGGAAAAATAAAAAAGCTAATTATTATTTAAATGGAGAGATTTTACAAAATGCTACAGTTCAGAGGGACCTGGGGGGTCCTTGTGCATGAAACACAAAAAGTTAGCATGCAGGTGCAGCAAGTAATCAAAAAGGCAAATGGAATGTTGGCCTTTATTGCAAGGGGGTTGGAGTATAAAAGCAGGTAAGTCCTGCTACAACTGTACAGGGTATTGGTGAGACCACACCTTGAGTACTGCGTACAGTTTTGGTCTCCTTATTTAAGGAAGGATATACTTGCATTGGAGGCAGTTCAGAGACGATTCACACGGTTGATTCCTGAGATGAGGGGGTTGACTTATGAAGAAAGGTTGAGCAGGTTGGGCCTATACTCATTGGAATTTAGAAGAATGAGAGGTGATCTTATTGAAACATACAAGATACTGAGGGGGCTGCAGAGAGGATGTTTCCCCTCGTGGGGAAATCTAGAACTCGGGGGCATAATTTCGGAATAAAGGGTCGTCCTTTTAGAACGGAGATGAGGAGGAATTTCCTCTCTGAGGGTCGTAAATCTGTGGAATTCTCTGCCCCAGAGCCTCGTTGGGACTGGGTTATTAAAAAAAAAAGGAATAGTAAGGGCCTTTATATTATCGACTCACCTTTTCATATTCCCTTTTAGCCCTTCTAATCTCCCTTTTCACCTTCCCACTGCATTTACTCCTTATGATTTCATTTAGTATTGTTTGCTCTCATTTTATCATGTGCCTCCCTTTTCTCTAATCCTTGAAGTACAGTATTAAGTACTCATAAGTGGAATGATAGATGAAAATTACACTGGGGAAAGAAAACAACACACTCATTTAAACAGCATATTTTTCACTGCTGCCAAGTTTTACGGAATTTTTATTGCAGTGCTAATTTGGCATAACGTTTAAACAGCTACATTTCTAATCGCACACACAAACAAGCTAGGCTACTTTTTCAACTTTTTTTTGCTTCCTCATATTTTTCCCCTTCCTTCCCCAGAAGGAGCTGACTTCTTTCTGGGATGTGGTCTCAGGGGTACCTTTCCATGCTTGGACCAGGTAACCATTATTTACTTTGACAGTGAATGTTGGAAGGCTATTTGACCACAGAGAACATTAAAGCCAAGCCTAATCCTCACCCAAGTTTCGTGCACAAACTTCCAAGGGGCATCACTGAATAGTGATCAAGAGTAGGAACTCTAACCTATATACAAATTTGTATTTATATAGTACCTCAACATGTCCCAAAGTGTTTCACATCCAATGAATATGCTGGTGAATCTGCACTGTACCCCCTTCCAAAGCCAATATATATCTTTCCTGAGGTACGGTGCTCAAATCTGAACACAGTACTCCAGATGGGATCTGATCAAGTCTTCGTACAACAGAAGCATCACTTCTCCACCTTTGTATTTCAACTCCCTTGAGACAAAGGCCAAGATCCATTAGCCTTTTAGATTGGTTTTGTACCTGCCCATTAGCTTTGTGATTTTTGTACACAAACACCCAAATCCCTTTGCTCCTCCACAGTTCCTAGTCTCACCATTAAGAAAATATTCCGATTTGTCTTTCTTGACCTCACGCTTCTCCACATTGAATGCCATCTGGCATAGTTCTGCCCACTCATTAACATCTGGGTACTTGTGTCAAAATTGGGAGAGCTGTCCCATAGACTAGTCAAGCAACAGCCTGACATAGTCATACACTCAGAATCATACCTTTCAGCTAATGTCCCAGATTCCTCCATCACCATCCCTGGGTATGTCCTCTCCCACCAGCAGGACAGCCCCACCAGAGGTGGCAGTACAGTGGTATACAGTCGGGAAGGAGTGGCCCTGGGAGTCCTCAACACTGATTCCGGAACCCATAAAGTCTCATGGCTTCAGGTCAAGCGTGGGCAAGGAAACCTCCTGCTGATTACCACCTACCGCCCTCCCTCAGCTGGTGAATCAGTACTCCATGTTGAACACCACTTGGAAGAAGCACTGATGGTAGCAAGGGCACAGAATGTACTCTGGGTGGGGGACTTCAATGTCCATCACCAAGAGTGGCTCGGTAACACCACTACTGACCGAGCCCTGAAGGACACAGCTGCCAGACTGGGCCTGTGGCAGGTGATGAGAACACTAACATGAGGGAAAAACCGACTTGACCTCGTCCTCACCAATCTAACTGTCGCAGATGCATCTGTCCATGATAGCATTGGTAGCAGTCACCACCGCACAGTCCTTGTGGAGACAAAGACCCGTCTCCACACGGAGGACACCCTCCATCGTGTTGTGTGGCACTATCACTGTGCCAAGTGGGATAGATTCAGAACAGATCTAGCTGCTCAAAACTAGGCATCCATGAGGCGTGGTGGGCCATCAGCTGCAGCAGAACTGTACTCCACCACAATCTGTAACCTCATGGCCCGGCATATCCCTCACTCTACCATTATCAAGCCAGGCAACCAACCCTGGTTCAATGAGAAGTGCAGAAGAGCAAGCTAGGAGCAGCACCAGGTGTTCCTAAAAATGAGGTGCCAACCAGGGGAAGCTGCAACACAGGACTACATGCATGCTAAACAGCAGAAGCAGCATGCTATAGACAGGGCTAAGCGATCCCACAATCAACGGATCAGATCAAAGCTCTGCAGTTCTGCCACATCCAGTCATGAATGGTGGTGGACAATTAAACAACTAACAGGAGGAGGAGGCTCCATGAATATTCCCATCTTCAATGATGGCAGAGCCCAGCATGCGAGACAAGGCTGAAGCATTTGTAACCCACTCAGCACTTCTGGCTGAAGATGATGATCCATATTGGCCTCTTTCTGAGGTCCCCATCATCACAGAAGCCAGTCTTCACCCAATTCGATTCACTCCACGTGATATCAAGAAACAGCTGAGCGCACTGGATACAGCAAAAGCGATGGGCACCAACAACATCTTGGCAGTCGTGCTGAAGACTTGTGCTCCAGAACTAGCCGCGCCTCTAGCCAAGCTGTTCCAGTACAGCTACAATACTGACATCTATCCGATAATGTGGAAAACTGCCCAGGTATGTCCTGTCCACAAAAAGCAGGACAAATCCAATCCGGCCAATTACCACCCAATCAGCTTACTCTCAATCATCAGCAAAGTGATGGAAGGTGTCGTCGACAGTGCTATCAAGCGGCACTTACTCACTGATGTTCAGTTGGGGTTCTGCCAGGACCACTCGGCTCCAAACCTCATTACAGCCTTGGTCCAAACATGGACAAAAGAGCTGAATTCCAGAGGGGAGGCGAGAGTGACTGCCCTTGACATTAAGGCAGCATTTGACCAAGTGTGGCATCAAGGAGCCCTAGTAAAACTGAAGTCAATGGGAATCAGCGGGGGGAAACTCTCCACTGGCTGGAGTCATACTGAGCACAAAGGAAGATGGCTGTGGTTGTTGGAGGTCAATCATCTCAGCCCCAGGACATCACTGCACGAGTTCCCCAGAGCAGTATCCTAGGGCCAACCATCTTCAGCTGCATCATCAATGACCTTCCCCCATCATAAGGTCAGAAGTGGGGATGTTCGCTGATGATTGCACAGTGTTCAATTCCGTTTGCAACTCCCCAGATAATGAAGCAGTAGATGCCTGCATGCAGCAAGACCTGGACAACATTCAGGCTTGGGCTGATAACTGGCAAGTAACATTCGCACCACACAAGTGCCAGGCAATGACCATCTCCAACAAGAGAGCGTCTAACCACCGCCCCTTGACATTCAACATCATTACCATCGCCAAATCCGCCAACATCAACATCCTGGGGATCACCATTTATTTACCAGAAACTCAACTGACTAGCCACATAAATGCTGTGGCCACAAGAGCAGGTCAGAGGCTGGGTATTCTGCAGTGAGTGTCTCACCTCCTGACTCCTCAAAGCCTTTCTACCATCTACAAGGCACAAGTCAGGAGGGTGAAGGAATACGCTCCACTTGCCTGGATGAGTGCAGCTCCAACAACACTCAAGAAGCTCGACACCATCCAGGACAAAGCAGCCTGCTTGATTGGCAACTCATCTACCACCTTAAACATTCACTCCATCCACCAACGGCGCACCGTGTCTGCAGTGTGTACCATCTACAAGATGCACTGCAGCAACTCGCCAAGGCTTCTTCGGCAGCACCTCCCA
Organism: Squalus acanthias; assembly: GCA_030390025.1. NCBI lineage: Eukaryota > Metazoa > Chordata > Chondrichthyes > Squaliformes > Squalidae > Squalus > Squalus acanthias. Next base: position 15,893,948 of record CM059429.1, read on the forward strand.
AACCCGCGACCTCTACCACCAAGAAGGACAAGGGCAGCAGACGCATGGGAACACCACCACCTCCAAGTTCCCCTCCAAGTTACACACCATCCTGACTTGGAAATATATCGCCGTTCCTTCATCATCGCTGGGTCAAAATCCTGGAACTCCCTCCCTAACAGCACTGTGGGAGTACCTTCACCACACAGACTGCAGCGATTCAAGAAGGCAGCCCACCACCACCTTCTCAAGGGCAATTAGTGATGGGCAATAAATGCTGGCCTTGCCAGCAACACCCACATCACAGGAACGAATAACCCTTCCCTCACCTTCACATGGTCCATCTCCGATTCTTCCCTTCCCTTCCTCAGCTTCTCAGTCTCCATTTCTGGGGATAGGCTATCGACCAACATCTACTATAAGCCCACTGACTCCCACAGCTACCTGGACTACACTTCCTCCCACCCCGCTTCCTGTAAGGACTCTCTTCTATTCTCCCAGTTTCTCCGTCTCCGCCGCATCTGTTCTGACGATGCCACCTTCCATACTAGTGCTTCCTTTGTCCTATGTCTTCCTTTTTCCTCAACCGAGGATTCCCCTCTACTGTGGTTGACATGGCCCTCGACCGCGTCCATTCCATATCCCACACTTACGCTCTCACCCCTTCCCCTGTCTCCCAGAACCACGACAGGGTTCCCCTTGTCCTCACCTTTCACCCCATCAGCCTCCACATTCAACGGATCATCCTGCACCATTTCCGCCACCTCCAGCATGATCCCACCACCAAACACATCTCCGCCCCCCCCAATTCAGCATTCCGAAGGGACCGCTCCCTCCGCGACACCCTGGTCCACTCCTCTACCCTATCACCCCCAACACCCCTTCCCCTTCGCCCGGCACCTTCCCATGCAAGCGCAGGAAATGCAACACCTGCCCTTTTACCTCCTCCCTTCCCACCGTCCAGGGCCCCAAACACTCCTTCCAGGTGAAACAGCGATTTACTTGTACTTCTTACAATTTAGTATACTGTATTCGCTGCTCACGATGCGGTCTCCTCTACATTGGGGAGACCAAACGCAGATTGGGTGACCGCTTTGCGGAACACCTCCGTTCAGTCCGCAAGCGTGACCCCTAGCTTCCGGTCGCCTGTCACTTCAATTCTCCCCTCCACTCCCACTCTGATCTCTCCGTCCTTGGCCTCTTACATTGTTCCAACGAAGCTCAATGCAAGCTCAAGGACCCGCACCTCATCTTGCTATTAGGCACTTTACAGCCTTCTGGACTTAACATCAAGTTCAACAATTTCAGACTATAAATTGGCCCCTGTAGTTCTTTCTTTTTTTCTCTCGTTTCCTCACATGGTAGCTGTTAATGTTGCTGCTATCATCATCCACACATCATCTAATGCCAGCTTTTGTTTCTTAACTTGTCCCATTACCTTTTGCCTTACACTATCATCCCTTTTGTCATTCAATCTCTCCTGCCTTCCATCCCATCACAGACCTTCCCTTTGTTTTTTCCTCCCCGCCCCTGCTTAAAAATCTCTCCTCCCTAACCTTTTCCAGTTCTGACGAAGGGTTCGACCCGAAACGTTGACTGTTTCTCCTCTCTTCGATGCTGCCTGACCTGCTGAGTGTCTCCAGCACTTTCTATTGTTATTTCAAAAAACCTCACTTAACCTGTCTATTTTCCTTGATAACTTCTTGCTCCCATTTACATTACATACTAACTCAGTGTCAGGAAACCTTGCTCATTTTCCAATTGTAACATCATTATCACGACCAGAGTGAAAGCAGCTAACCAAAGACAGACCAAGGATTTCATTATCCGAGTCACCAGCCTTGTAAATTGCTTGAAGGTTTGATTATGATACGCACTGGGTAAAAAAACACATCCACTGTGGGGATGAGAGAATAAGATCGTGTTTCTGAACAAACAACAGCTTCAAGATCACTTTTAATTATCACCAATGTATGAATGCATGTCAGCAACACTGTTCCTATTGTAGCTGCTCATCAATACTCATCAAAACATCTTTCTGAAAAAAGCCATTAAAGGCATAAAGCAAAAGGTTACTGTAGTACCCTCTGCTGTTTGAAAACCAACAGTACACCTTGTTTGGTAAAAGTACTTCTTAGCCAAACCTGCAGAGGGCCATCAATCCAAGCTCTAATCATTTGTATGCATGCACTCACATCATTTTATAAATGCGTCAGATTACAGACAACACATTTTGGCAACACTGCAGAAAACTGAAAAGGTTCTAGTCTGACAAATCTAGGAGTCTATGTATGCAGCCTGCATACAGATGCTCTGCCAACAGTGCGGACACAATTTCAGCTCAGTGCTGCTGCAGTTTTATGCTGAAGCAGTTTTTAAAGAAACCATCTACATTAACAGACCATATAAGCACCTCTACCCTCTCTAGCTCGTAGCACAATCTGTAAAGGATAATTAAACACATTTTTTATTCCTCGCATTTCCACTCTGGAATACTTGCAAGCAATGTTCCCTTTAATTTTTTTGGGGTGGGGCTGCGCAGCCCATTCAAAATACCGCCCATTTAAAAGCCGGTGAGCCGGCTGTGCAGGAGCTCCAGAGCGTTGCGTGGCCACGCAGCTTAAAGGGAAGATTGCTTGCAAGTATATTCCTATCCAAGTAAAGAAAATAAAGAACATGCATTCATATCGCACCTTTAACATCCTCAGGTGTTCCACATCACTTCACAGCCAATCAAGTACTTTTGAAGTATGGTCTTTGTAATGTAGGGAAACACAGCAGCCAATCTGTGCACGGCAAGGTCCCACAAACAGCACTGATGTTGGTTGAGGGATAAGCGTTGGCCAGGACACCTGGAGATTGCCGCTGCTCTTCTTTGAATAGTGATGTGGGATCTTTTACGACTACCTAAGATGGTAGACGGGGTCTTGGTTTAACGTCTCATCCAAAAGACAGCACCGCCTGAAGTGTCAGCCTAGATTATGTGTTCAAGTCTCTGGGGTGGGGCGAACCCAGTACCACTAAGCCAAAACAGCTGCAGCATAGGTGCAAAATAGTGCCCTAACAGTTTGGGATGTAATGTGTCAGCAACCAATTATTATTACCCACACACACACACAAATTTTCCTGAGTGGACTAACTTAACACCAACTTGTGTCAAATTATAGGCCATGCTGCAGAACAGGGGGACACAAGATTACTCCTGCAATTCCCCACATGTACAGTTCTTGAGCTCAATTCTATTTTCAAATGGAGGTACCCAGTGGAATATTTAGCGACTCCTCCGTGAAGGTGGTGGACATGGTAAGGAACAAGGCACGTCCCACCCAGTGCCACGCACAGCAACACTGAAAGGCCTTTAATGAGACTGTTTGACTGCTCTTCTTAGCAGAAGATGCTGTGTGGTGGAATGAACACAAAGATGGGAAGAGGAAGAAAATAGGAGCAAGTCTATAATATCAAATTTCTCAAAAATTGAAGCATCCCCACGCCAAAATAAAGTCACTAACAAGGTACCACGATGAGCACTAGCTGCCAGGATGTGCGGCTAAAGAGAGAAAACTGCAGTAAAGATTGCTTAGGAACATAGGAACAGGAGTAGGCCATTCAGCCCCTTGAGCATGCTCCATCATTCAATTAGACCACGGCTGATGTGTACCTCAACCTCCCTTTGCTCCATATCCGTGGATACCCTTGCCTAACAAAAAACTTGATCTCAATCTTGAAAATTTCAATTGACCCCCAGCATCTGCAGAGCTTTTTGTTCCAGATCTCCACTAGCCTTTGTGTTAAAAAAGTAATGCCTGGTTTTACTTCAAGTAAAATTGAAGTCAATGGGGTCCGGGGGAAAACACTCCACTGGCTGGAGTCAAACCTAGCACAAAGGAAGGTGGTTGTGGTTGTTGGAGGCCAATCATCTCAGCCTCATGACATCGCTGCAGAGTTCCTCAGGGCAGTGTCCTAGGCCCAACCATGCTTCATCAATGACCTTCCCTCCATCAGAAGGGATGTTCGCTGATGATTGCAGTGTTCAGTTCCATTCGCAACTCCCCAGATAATGCAGCATGCAGGCACGGCTTGCTTCAAGACCTGGACAATATTCAGGATTGGGCTGGTAAGTGGCTAGTAACATTCGCGCTACACAAGTGCCAGGCAATAGCAATCTCCAACAAGAGAAAATTTAACCACCTCCCCTTGACATTCAACAGCATTACCATCATCGAATCCCCCAACATCAACATCCTGGGGGTCAGCATTGACCAGAAACTCAACTGGACCAGCCACATAAATACCGTGGCTACAAGAGCAGGTTAGAGGCTGGGTATTCTGTGGCGAGTGACTCACCTCCTGACTCCCCAAAGCCTTTCCACCATCTACAAGGCACAAGTAAGGAGTGTGATGGAATACTCTCCACTTGTCTGGATGAGTGCAGCTCCAACAACACTCAAGAAGCTCGACACCATCCAGGACAAAGCAGCCCACTTGATTGGCACCCCATCCACCACCTTAAACATTCACTCCCTCCACCACCGGCGTACCGTGGCTGCAGTGTGTACCATCTACAAGATGCACTGCAGCAACTCGCCAAGGCTTCTTCAACAGCACCTCCCAAACCCGCGACCTCTACCAGCCAGAAGGACAAGAGCAGCAGGCGCATGGGAACACCACCACCTCCAAGTTTCCCTCAAAGTCACACACCATCCTGACTTGGAAATATATCGTCGTTCCATCATCATCGGTGGGTCAAAATCCTGGAACTCCCTACCTAACAGTACCTTCACCACACGGACTGCAGCGGTTCAAGACGGTGGCTCACCACCACCTTCTCAAGGGCAATTAAAGAATGGGCAATAAAAAGCTGGCCTTGCCAGCGACACCACATTCCATGAATGAATAAAAACTCCTAAATAACCAGCCTCTAATTTTATTATGCCCCCTTGTTCCACCAGAGGAAATAATTCAGAATTTATTTATCATTTTAAACACCTCAATTAGATTACCCCTCAATCTACTAAACTCAAGGGAATACAAACCATGTTTATGTAACCTGCCCTCATAATTTAAGCCTTTAAGTCCTAGCATCATTCTGGTGAATCTGCAAGGTCGACATATCCTTCTCCTGAGGTTCGGTACCCAGGACTGAACGCAGTACTTCAGATGCATTATACTAGGCAGACTTGCATTTATGTACCAGTTGGGAGCTAAAAGTTTGGGAGTCAGGCAAACTTCCATATGAAACTCGCATCACTTAAAAAGCTATTTTGAAGAAAATACAGCAGAGATGTGACAATATTTGTTAAACTGGTCATTAGGCTTCTTTTGAACAACATTTTTCCTTGAGAAATGAACAAAGAAAAGCACATACAAAAATTAAGAAACTTTATTACTCCAATGATTTGCATTATCATTTTGCTCCTAGAAATTACACAATTTAGTGTAATCCTCTATACAGGCGACAATTCACCAAATCGGAGGATCATCGAGGGAATTATAAGCATGCAAATTTCCTGAATGCAGCACACAAAAAATGGCGGCCTCTTTAACCCTTCAATTTGTAGGACGGCTGAACAGGTTCACACCTGTAGTGCTCCAGACTGACTTTCCAAACTCGACGCTGCCATTGAAGGCAGGCACCAAGCAGAGTCCAGGAGACACACACCCGTTAATGTAGTAAAACACCCCAAGGCGCGTCACAGGAAATTTGACACTGAGCCACATAAGGATATATTAGGACAAGTGACCAAAAGCTTGGTCAGAGAGATAGATTTTAAGGAGCGCCTTAAAAGGAGAAGAGAGAGAGGTAGAGGGGTTTAGGGAGAGATTTCCAGAACTTAGGGCCTAGGCAGTTGGAAAACGAACACACAATTTATTCTGAATTGGCAACAGGTTTCTATAATAAGGAATCTCCCCAAATTCTCTTATGAATTATAATACTTTACCTTTAAGCCATCTTTAGGAAGACGGAAACCAAATCTTGACGGTAGATCATCAAAATTCTGTGTTCGGTTATCAACAGAATGCTGAAATACATTAAACCAAAGAATTAGAGTCCCAGGCAGCCATGCTAACCATTAAGCATTGTGTTATCTTTGTCATTTAGATATACAATTTATATCAAAGTGATTATCAACGCAACTTAGTCCTGCATCAATACAAAATACTTGTACATGTTTTAATTAAGACAAGTCTTAAACTGGGCGATATGCATACTGCAACGTTGTTCCTGAATTTGTTCTTGGAATATGGGCAACATTGGAAAGGAACTACTTATTGCTCATATAACAACAGAAAATGCTGGAAACACTCAGCGGGTCAGGCAGCGTCGTGGAGAGAGAAACAGAGTTAACGTTTCAGGTCGATGACCCTTCGTCAGAGTTCTGAAACGTTAACTCTGTTTCTCTCTCCACGACACTGCCTGACTTGCTGAATGTTTCCAGCATTTTCTGTTGTTATTTCAGATTTCCAGCATCCAGAGTATTTTGCTGTTGTATCTATTGCTCATCCCCAGTTGTCCCGAAGGCTTCGAGTCAACCACAGTGTGGGACCCAATGTTCCCTCTTTTTTTTTTTGTGCGCGCGGTCCCTTTAACTGGCTGTGCAGCCCATTCAATTTTTCACGTGTGCGCGGTTTTTCCATATAAAAGCCGGCGAGCGGCCTGCGTGGATCCTCCAGACCGCTGCGCAGCTGCGCAGCTTAGCGGGAACGTTGGTGGGACTGCAGTTACATGGAGGCCAGATCAGATCGGTGTGGCAGATTCCCTTTCCTGAAGGACATTAGTGAACCAGTTAGTAGCATAGTAGTTATGTTACTGAACTAGTAATCCAGAGGCCTGGACTACTGAGTTCAAATCTAACCACGGCAGCTGGGGAATTTAAATTCAGTTAATTAAATAAATCTGGAATAAAAAGCTAGCATCAGTAACGGTGACCATGAAACTATCGGATTGTCGGAAAAACCCATCTGGTTCACTAATGTCCTTTAGGGAAGGAAATCTGCCATCCTTACCTGCTCGGGCCTATATGTGACTCTTAACTGCCCTCTGAAATGGCCTAGCAAGCCACTCAGTTGTAAAAAAAAAACATGAATAAAACCGGACTGACTACCCGGCATCAACCTCGGCACCGGCCACGACAACGACACACCCAGCCCAGTCGACCCTGCAAAATCCTCCTCACCAACATCTGGGGACTTGTGCCAAAATTGGGAGAGCTGTCCACAGACTAGTCAAGCAACAGCCTGACGTGGTCATACTCACAGAATCATACCTTTCAGCCAATATCCCAAACTCCTCCATCACCATCCCTGGGGTGGCGGCACAGTGGTATACAGTCGGGAAGGAGTGGCCCTGGGAGTCCTCAACAATGACTCCGGACCCCATGAAGTCTCATGGCTTCAGGTCAAGCATGGGCAAGGAAACCTCCTGCTGATTACCACCTACCGCCCTCCCTCAGCTGATGAATCAGTACTCCTCCATGTTGAACAGTGAGTAGCAAGGGCACAGAATGTACTCTGGGTGGGGGACTTCAATGTCCATCACCAAGAGTGGCTCGGTAGCACCACTACTGACCTGAAGGACATAGCTGCCAGCCTGGGCCTGCGACAGGTGGTGAGAGAACCAACACGAGGGAAAAACCTACTTGACCTTGTCCTCACCAATCTACCTGTCGCAGACGCATCTGTCCATAACAGCATTGGTAGCAGTGACCACCGCACAGTCATTGTGGAGATGAAGTCCCGTCGTCACACTGAGAACACCCTCCATCGTGTTGTGTGGCACTACCACGTGCTAAATGGGATAGATTCAGAACAGATCTAGCAGCTCAAAACTCATCCATGAGGCGCTGTGGGCCATCAGCAGCAGCAGAATTGTATTCCACCACAATCTGCAACCTCATGGCCCGGCATATCCCTCACTCTACCAGTATCATCAAGCCAGGGGGCCAACCCTGGTTCAATAAGGAGTGTAGAAGAGCATGCCAGGAGCAACACCAGGCATACCTAAAAATGCAGCGCCAACCTGAGGCAGCTGCAACACAGGACTACATGCATGCTAAAAAGTGGAAGCAGCATGTTATAGACAGAGCTAAGCGATCCCACAATCATCGGATCAGATCAAAGCTCTGCAATCCTGCCACATCCAGTCGTGAATGGTGGTGGACCATTAAACAACTAATGGGAGGAGGCTGCTCCATGAATATCCCCATCCTCAATGATGGTGGAGCCCAGCACGTGAGTGCAAAAGACAAAGCTAGAAGTGCCAAGTGGATGAACCATATCAGCCTCCTCCCGAGGTCCCCATCACCACAGAAGCCAGTCTTCACACAATTCGATTCACTCCACGTGATATCAAGAAATGGCTGAGCGCACTGGATATAGCAAAGGCTATGGGTCCCGACAACATTCCGGCTGTCATGCTGAAGACTTGTGCTCCAGAACTAGCCGCGCCTCTAGCCAAGCTGTTCCAGTACAGCTACAACACTGGCATCTATCAGACAATGTGGAAAACTGCCCGGGTATGCCCTGTCCACAAAAAGCAGGACAAATCCAATCCGGCCAATTACCGCCCCATCAGTCTACTTTCAATCATCAACAAAGTGATGGAAGGTGTCGTCAACAGTGCTATCAAGCGGCACTTACTCACCAATAACCTGCTCACTGATGCCCAGTTTGGGTTCCGCCAGAACCACTCGGCTCCAGACCTCATTACAGCCTTGGTCCAAACATGGACAAAAGAGCTGAATTCCAGAGGGGAGGTGAGAGTGACTGCCCTTGACATCAAGGCAGCATTTGACAAAGTGTGGCATCAAGGAGCCCTAGTAAAACTGAAGTCAATGGGAATCGGGGGGAAAACTCTTCACTGGCTGGAGTCATACCTAGCACAAAGGAAGATGGCTGTGGTGGTTGGAGGTCAATCATCACAGCCCCAGGACATCACTGCAGGAGTTCCTCAGGGCAGTGTCCTAGGCCCAAGCATCTTCAGCTGCTCCATCAGGTGGTCAGAAGTGGGGATGTTCGCTGATGACAGCACAGTGTTCAGTGCCATTCGCAACTCCTCAGATAACGAAGCAGTCCATGCCCGCATGCAGCAAGACCTGGACGGCATTCAGGCTTGGGCTGATAAGTGGCAGGTAACATTCATGCCACTCAAGTGCAAGGCAATGATTATCTCCACAAGCGAGCGTCTAACCACCACCCCATGACATTCAACGGCATTACCATCGCCAAATCCCCCACCATCAATATCCTGGGGGTCACCATTGACCAGAAACTTAACTGGACCAGCCACATAACTACTGTGGCAACAAGAGCAGGTCAGAGGCTGGGTATTCTGCGGCGAGTGTCTCACCTCCTGACTCCGCAAAGCCTTTCCACCATCTACAAGGCACAAGTCAGGAGTGTGATGGAATACTCTCCACTTGCCTGGATGAGTGCAGCTCCAACAACACTCAAAGCTCGACACCATCCAGGACAAAGCAGCCCGCTTGACTGGCACCCCATCCACCACCTTAAACGTTCACTCCCTCCACCACCGACATACCCTGGCTGCAGTGTGTACCATCTACAAGATGCAATGTAGCAAATCGCCAAGGCTTCTTCGGCAGCACCTCCCAAACCCATGACCTCTTCCACCTAGAAGGACAAGGGCAGCAGGCGCATGGAAACACCACCACCTCCAAGTTTACCTCCAAGTCACACACCATCCTGACTTGGAAGTATATCGCCATTCCTTCATCGTCGCTGGGTCAAAATCCTGGAACTCCCTCCCTAACAGCACTGTGGGAGCACCTTCACCACACGGACTGCAGCGGTTCAAAAAGGTGGTTCATCACCACCTTCTCAAGGGCAACTAGGGATGGGCAATAAAGACTGGCCTTGCCAGCGACGCCCACATCCCATGAACAAATAAATTAAAGAACAAATAAATTAAATTACAAATAAATTAGTTGGATTTTTAGAAAAATACAGCAGCGATTATGATCATTTTTCCTAGAGCCATCCCACAAATATTGTTTTACGGAATTCAATTTCGCAAGTTGCCTTGGTGGAACTCGGGACCTCTGGATTGCTGGTCCATAACCAAAACCACCACACTACTGTCTAAACTCATCTCCATAAAGAAGAAATACAAAAGCAAAATATTGCAGATGCTGGAAATCGGAAATGAAAACAGAAAATGCTGGAAATACTTAGCAGGTCAGGCAACATCTGTGACCTGAAACGTTAACTCCGTTTCTCTCTCCAATGACCTTTCGTCGACCTGAAACGTTAACTCTGCTTCTCTCGCTCCACAGATGCTCCATAAAGAAGAACTTTGAGCAGAATTTCGCTCTTCCTAACTCTGGCACTGATGCCAATGGTAGCACCCTGACTGAGATCTGCTAACTCAATTACAGATCAGAAATCCAACCTGGCACGTTCCTGGCCTACATGACTCAACTATTCAGGGACCCCTCACACTGCTCTGTTGAGGAATACCATGTATAACAATATTTTGACAGAGACATTCGTTTCTGAAATTGGGGGATTTCTTATTTCAAGTAAACTGCAATCTAGGTTTTTTTTAAATCTATTTTTAAAAAAGTTATACTTACAGCAATAATGTCACCTTCCACAGGCCACAGGTGGAGAAAAGCAACAAAATACACCATGAAGCTTACATGAATCTGTGAGGCAGATAAAATCAACAACCCCAGTGGCAAAATCATCTTCAGAAATCGCTGCAACACCTATTCAAGAAATAAGATAAATATGAAGCAAATGTATTTTTATATACAATATCCAGTGTTACTGTTAAAGATAGGTGGCATAACGATTCCTAAATCTCTAGCATTGTTATAATCCCATCACTTCATCTTCACTAAGCCAAGGTGTGCATGCACACTGCATATTTTTTTTTTAAATTATTACTTAACCTATTATTTAAACTCACCCCAGATCCCCCAACAGTACATTAACTACTGTTTCTCGTGGAGTATCTTTCATTTTCAGACAATTTTATATTAGTATATAAATAATCATATGAAGCCCCTTTCTGAAGAGGTTAATTAAGCCAATTTCTCCACATTTCTACTACTCTGCCAGTAAAATGAAAACACTGGGTCTGCTACTGGATTAAGGTAGCCGGAGTTAATCTGAACAACGAGAGCCAGCTCAAAGACAGTGCTCTACCAGAATCAGAATTAAAGCCACTATAAAAGCAGCTTTGTTTATAGTTACCTTCGCCAATAAGCATTATCTTACATTCATCAGCCTTCAAATCCAGCTGCTACACCTTAATCCATCTGCTCAATTTCTCGGGATCACTTAGAATACTGTTTATCCCTGTTATGTGTGTTATTTGGCAATATTTTATAATATTGTTACAAGTAGCACTCTCCTTCACCGCACAGTGAACAACAGGAGATACTCATGAACCTGCAATGCTTTGACCAAGAGGGACTCCAGCCAGGAGAGTTTTTCCCGATTCCCACTGACTTCCATTTTACTCAGGCTCCTTGATGCCATACTCAGTCAAATGCTGCCTTGATGTCAGGTGATCTCATTGAAACATAAGATTCTGAGAGGGCTTGACAAGGTAGATGCTCAGAGGTTGTTTCCCTTAGCTCGAGAGTGCAGAACTGGGGTACATTATCTCAGGATAAGGGTCAGCAATTTAGAACTGAGATGAGGAGACATTTCTTCAGAGGGTTGTGAATATTTGGAATTCTCTACCCCAGAGGGCTGTGGATGCTCAGTCGTCGAGTTATATTCAAGGCTGAGATCAATAGATTTTTGGACTCTAAGGGAAATCAAGGGATATGGGGATTGGGCAGGAAAGTGGGAGTTGAGATAGAAGATCAGCCATGATCTTATTGAATGGCAGAGCAGGCTCGAGGGGCCGCATGGCCAACTACTGCTCCTGTTTCTTATGTTCTTATGTTCTTAAACCAAATTGAATGTGGAACTAGAGTCAAAATACAAGTACAAGTTATACTCAAGCTGCATAGTGCTCTGGCTGGAACACACCAAGTGCTGTATCCAGTTCAAGAACTCAAGACAATTTAGAGAAAAGCTGCAACTGAATTCTAGCATCAGAGTAAAGGCTGGAGAAACTAAGCGACCTTCTCTCAATGCTCACAAATCCAAGAGGTGACCTTGTAGAGCAGTGGCAGGCAAAGCACAGCCACAATCTGGCCCGCCAAGGCCTGGCTTCGAGGCTGAATGTCTGCCGCACCTGACCCCTAGCCTGACGTAACGTCAGGAGGCAGGTCATTGTCTCCAAGGCAGCAAGGGAGTCAAAACCAAAAACAGAGGCGGGCAAATCGAATCTGTCGTTCGCTGCCTCAATGTGTTGTTGCTATAACCGCCCCTTTCGAGTTTACAAAAATAAATCAACAATATTAACACTGTGCGGTGCAGGGCGCCTTCAACTGCATCTGCAGCACCAGACTCAAATGTCAACCAATTACAGGGAAATGGAAACTTACTGCATTTTCGGCAGCTTGTAAATCAACAAAGTTATTCACACCGAAAACCTCAGTTTCTGCTCCTTCACTGCAACGTGAAAGGTCAGTTACTCACGGTTTGTGAGTTCAGTTTCCATAAATCTGTGCAAACTTTCCAGATAAATGCGCGATAATATAAATACTTTAAATATATAAAATAATGGCATTGGTAGCATGACTCGGAATTGACACAATGGAATTGATTGGAAGATTGTTTACTTGGAACTTTTTTTTAAACTTGCGAGTTTTTAGTCTCAACTAGTCTGAAGGAATTTCGTCGACTAATTCAAAATTAGCTCTGGGTTCGATTTCATTCCAGTGTTATAAAATGCTATTTTTGTTTATTAGTGCAATTGGGTGAAAGGTGTTGTCTGAATTCCACGGGGGTACCACCAGTCTCCCAGCGTAACTCTGGCCAGATGCATTTACATTGGGTCCCTGCCGTTTCTGGGAGTTGCCTCAGTAAAGAGCGGAGGAGCCTCTAGCCCAGTGGTGGGCAAAATATGGCCCACGAACCCGCTGGACGGGACAGAAATAGAACGGGAGCCGGAGCTCGAGCTGCACATTAGTCTGAGTCGAGTCATGGCTGCTCATCTCAATGACTCTTTTACCGAAGAAAGAGACCGGCGCTGCGTCTTTCCTCTCCCGGTACCCGGAGTACGACAGTAGAGGGGTTCTCATCGCTGTCTTAGATACGGGAGTGGATCCCGGAGCACAAGGACTCCAGGCAAATTGAGTTGGCCTGTTTCAAATTTAACACTTTGCTCTCTCACCAACACGCACGGTCCCTTTAAATTTGCTGCGCGGTATCTCTTCCAGCAGCAGGAGCTGGTGTGCGGCCTGCACGGGACCTCGATTAGTGCGCGGCTGCGCACCTTAGGGGAAACATTGGAGTGCGGCCCTCAACAGCTCACCAAAACTTATTAAGCGGCCCTCCAGCCCAAATAATTGCCCACCCCTGTTATAGAGGTATACAAGATAGTAAAGAGAGTAAGCAGTATAGAAAAGGTAGATCCACAACACTACTTTAAATTAAATGACAGCAAGACTAGTGGACACGGGTTCGAAGACCAATTTAGGACTGAGGTCAGAAAGTTCCTCTTCACAGAGTGAGCAACACAAGGAATTGACTCTGGGTAGAGCAGTGGAGGCAAGGCCCTGAAATCATTTAAAAAACCAAACAATTCGATGGCACGATTGGGACATATAGGCAGGCTCTTGCTGGACGGACAAGCTTAAATGTGCCGAATACCTTCCCATCTGTCTCCATCTAGTGACAACAGGTTTTAGTTGGCGGAACCAGTAGCAACAAATAGTCTGCGCCAACCGAAATGAAAGACTTATGGTATTAAACTCAAAATCCCACTCTGCATTTCAGACTGGATTCAAAACCTATTGTTTTGGGCTGGGCAGGGGGTGGGCGGGGAAGTGATCCATATACTCCCCTTGTGAGATTATCCTAAATATTTTGTGTTAATACTGGTGGGGACAGAGAGGTGGGCACAAATGAAGTTCAAACAATATTGCCCACTCACACCAGCAAGATTATAGCATCCTAGTTCATCCTAAAGTTCGGAGTGCCACTGCATATGCAAACACATGACATGCATGTGTGCCTGCAGTTACACTCCAAATCTTGTTTTTAAAAAGATAAAGTGCAGGATCCATTGTGCTGCCCACCTCAGAATGCACAAGCTTAAATCGATTTACCATCGAGAGAGTACTAACCCTTAGGCGCAGTTTCGTGATCTAAACCCGTGTCTGCAGAGAAGTGAATTAAGACTGCCTCAAACTCATCTCGTAACTAGTCTATAGTTGTTTATCATTTGGGTTCAAGTAGCAATATAGACAATAGCAAAAGTGACAGATATCATTTGGAAAATTAGGCCGAGATGAAAATATACAGCTTGACCATCACAACTGTGCTGAATTTTCCTGATCACAGGCCTGGCATCAAAGGTCCATTCTAATCTAATTTTGTGTTTGATATAGGTAGAGCAGGGAAAAAAAAAGCAAAGTGGAACTTGGCAACTTAAAAAAAAAGCCAATCCCAATTACATATGGACATGACCTCAGCGGGGTACATTAACATAGAAACATAGAAACATAGAAACATAGAAACATAGAAACATAGAAACATAGAAACATAGAAACATAGAAACATAGAAACATAGAAACATAGAAACATAGAAACATAGAATCTAGGAGCAGGAGTAGGCCATTCGGCCCGTCGAGCCTGCTCCGCCATTCAATACGATCATGGCTGATCATCCAAATCCAGTACACTGTCCCTGCTTTAATCCCCACAGTACACATATCCCACCCTACCCCCGTAACCCCATGTATTTAATTCCCCCTAACATATCCCATCCTATCCCCATAACCCCACATATTTAATCCCCCCTAACACTAAGGGTCAATTTATCATAGCCAAATCAACCTAACCCACACATTTTTGGACTGTGGGAGGAAACCGGAGTACCCGGAGGAAACCCACGCAGACACGAGGAGAATGTGCAAACTCCACACAGACAGTCACCCGAGGTCAGATTCGAACCCGGGTCTCTGGCGCTGTGAGGCACCAGTGCTAACCACTATGCCACCGTGTTGCCCATTAAGTCTACTTTATAACTGTAACTCATTAATAACATGCATCAGATGATTGAAAGCCACGTATAACAAATTAGTGCCTGGTGGAACAAACAGGTGATGCAGTGTGCACCAGCTTTGCACTGTGGGAGTCCAGCGGGAATGAGGAGGGAAATAAAGAGGCTGTGAATAAGCACTGTAACAAAGTAGTTACATGCAATTAAATGAAGCGAAGCAACCTAGTCAAGTGAACAGAACAATCATGCGCCTCAAAAAGAAAATCCAGCTTAATTGACATCACACGTGCAACTGAACCCAGTTGAGATTGATAGCCACAGTATCCAAAAGTAGTTTCGACCCCTCAAACTTTCATGCAACAAGATTTAAGTTAATAGCAAAATACTGCGGATGCTGGAAATCCGAACTAACAACAGAAAACGATGGAAAAACTCAGCAGGCCAGGCAGCATCCGTGGAGAGAGAGAAACAGAGTTAACGTTTCAGGTCGAAGACCTTTCGTCAGAACTCAAAAGATATTTAAGTTTGTCAGTTTCATGAATAATTTGATTTACACACCCAAATTTCTCTTCACTCCACGGGTTCTTTTGAATCGGAACTTGGGAGGAAAAGCAGGTCTGTGAACAGAGTATACAAACCGTGCATTCCTGAATCCAACTTCTGCTGCAAAGAACTGACTTTGTCCTTCAGCTTATAAAATATATTTAGTTTATAAATGAATAGAAAGTACTGGAACATTAATAACATTGACACTTAGTGACAGTGTTTTTCCAACTACAATAAGCACTAACTGAAGGTTTAATAGCACAAGAAGAGACAGGTTGCATTTGCATTAAAGAGCTGGGATGTACTCAAGCAGAAACAGCAACAGCATTGTCCAATTAAGTAAAATGTAACGATCCCAAAGGTTACAGTTCACTAAACTGTTGCCATTGGCAACATGACTACAGGCTGGCATCTGTCTTGAGCACCTTCTTTCAAATTAGTTTGCTTTACTTATTCTTCAAAAGAAATCAGGGCAACGAGTCAACCAAAATGGTCTAGTAAGAAATTATGTCACTTACGTGAGGATACTTTCTTTCTTGGAAAAATTGACCAACACACGCACAGATTTCAAAAATTCTTTTTGATAATGCTGAAAATAGTTATACAGATTTAATCAGAATAAAAAAAGAAAACTGCAAATGTGGAATAGCTGAAATTTTAAAAAAATGCTAGAAATAGAGAGAAAGTCAATCAGCATTTGGAAACAGGGTAAGTTGATGTTTTGGGTACAGACCCTTTGTCAGAACGGGAAAGTGGTATGAAGTGCCTCAACGGCCTTCCCTTTCAATTCGATGCAAAATGCTCATTTATCTTTTCGGATGCTTACAGGCTTGCTGTGTGTTTTCACCATTTTCTGTTTCTAGCAGAACTCAATTCATAACATTTCCTGTGTTTAAAATGTCATTTAAACAAAAATTTGCATATTTAATAGAGCAGCAAAAGCTATTCTTTGTTACAAATCAGTTGCCTCGGTGCCACTCTTTAGAAAAATGTAGTCACCATCAATCTACAGTCAACCTGAAGAGCAGAAAATGTTGCATTTCATTCTGATTCAAGAATGATCGGATTTACTGTTTGGATCAATTATCAAGAAAGTATCAATCTATTAAACTCACAGGCAACCTAGGCAAAAAGCTTTTAGGTTTTAATTTATAGCACATTTATCACCGGCTACAGTTTGCAAGCACTTATTTCAGCTGCCACAATGTACTTGCACAAGGTGCAAAGTCAACTGACCTCTCAATCAACATTATATATAGCCACCTATTGGAAGCTTACTGAAAAGTTACTGTAATTGAGTTGCTGGATGAGTGAAAATAGCTACAAAATTATACAAAGGGAGGGAGGGGGGTAAGGGTGAGGAGACTCCGAGTGCAATAAAAGAACAAATGGCCAGGTCTACTGCATGATGGTGACAGACCAGAGACAACAAATTTTAGGGAAATTGTTTCTTTTATTTGAAACCTATTTAACTAACTCCCAGAACCCAACAACAAACTAGCTGCTTCAACCTCCCAACTCGTACTAGTCCCAGGAGGTTTCTTTGCCTCACGGCTGGGTCGCTTGTAGACTAATTGATAGAGATCAATTGCCATGAGGAGTCAATAACTCTATTATCGTATCATGCCACTACCAGGATGGTAGAAGGCAAACTAGATGGACCGTGGTCTTTTTTCATCTAGCAATTCCCATGTTCAGGTAATATGGATGACATTGAATTAACTATCTTTAATTAAAGTTTTATTGACCCATTCTTTACACAATGTCAGAGTGGCTGAATCTGCAGAGAGCAGGCCAAGTGCTTTGATCAGCAGGTCAGTCAACCATCCCGGCACCTAATTCAATTACGCTTCATCAAAGCATTATTTGGATAGACAGTCTCGAAAAAGGTGCTCCACTGTATCTTTGATTGGCAGGTCTATGCTCAAAGGCCAAACAGAGATAAATGGTGCAGCCTTTGACCAATTCAGTCGTCATGTGATTCATCAGTTTAGCGCCACTTTGCTAATAGTACTTGGAAGCCCTTGTGTGGTATATCACTAAAGTTAAATAACACTGGAAAAAGGGACTTTAAGGATTCTAAAAGACTTGTTATTCGATCTCAGAAGACAATTTTAAAGTGCTCGTGAGAATTAAGAACTTCGTTAATCTTACCTACTTATTTATCTTTTTGCTTCTGTATAATTTTACATCTTAATTTTTAAATCAGTCTAAGCCACACAGAATGTCAGCATGCCAGAGAAATCAGAAGTGTATGATTGCAGCCTATGCTATTTCCTGTACACACCCCACCTTTATTCGGGCTAATCAATCCCAAGGCCCACTATCATCAAGATCAAGTTTTGGTCTGTACAAAGCATGCACTTGCTTACAGAAGATGACTTTTGAGGACGTGAATAAAAATTGAGAGTTGTCTGAAGTGCTACTTACCTCAGATATTATCCAATATCGTATAAGAAGCTCAAATATTTTAAATATACATACCATAGAATAGTACAGCACAGAAACAGGCCGTTCAGCCCATCAAATCTGCATCGGCATTTCTCCACTTTTTAAAATCTATCCTTTTTGTAGCAATCCAATTCTCTTTTAATAGAATTTATGGAATTTTCTGCAAGTTATTTACAGCAGAGAATTCCACATTTTAAACCTCCAACTCCATGTTTTTCTAATTACACCTTTAATTCTTTTACTGATCATTCTAAATTTGTGCTTATATCACCATCTTGCCGACCACTTGAAACAATCTATCACTTAACTACCTCATCATAATTCTTCACAGAGATGGATAGATATTTGTTAGGCAAGGGTATTAACGGATATGGAACCAAGACAGGTAAATTGAGTTAAGATGCAGATCAGCCATGATCTAATTAAATGGCTGAACAGGCTCAAGGGGCTGAATGGCCTACTCCTGCTGCTATGTTGACAATCCGTAAGAGCTCCATTAGGTCATCACTTAATCTAGTCAGTTCTAATGGGGAAAAAGTCCCCAACTTTCCAAGTCTCTCCTCACAACTGTAACCCCCTCATCCATGCTAACACTCCAGTAAATTGTATTGCCATTGTTTATACGTTGCCTGCACAGTCACATTTTATTGGTCCATTAAAAAAAAAACATGTTTGCACACCCTGCTATTAAGGGGCCCACGTGTCCCCATTTTCCAGTTCTGATGAAGGATATCCACCTGTGCTTTATCTTTCAGATGTTGACCTATGTACTTCCAGCATTCACACTTTTCTCCTCCCTCAACTTACCTTGGCCATATTAGTGGACATCACAGCCGAACCCCACCCTGTCTCACTCATCCTCCATGGACAGCACATTCCAGCAGGGATACTCATGGGACTCAGAATGCTGGCTGATTTATTTTCATTCTCCTGATCTCACATTTCTATACTACACGTAAAGAAAACATTCCAGTGTTTGAGCAGGATACCAAGTAGAACAAAAAGGAAAAACAATAAGCCTTTCTGAAATGTCCAGAGTTGTGCAATCATTGTGCTTGAAGGCATTTTGTTGCACAAGTTTGGATTGCTAAATGTGATGCAGTACTAGATGATACTATATCCACACCAGAACACAAGATCTTGAAACACAGGCATGAGAAACAGCAGAGAAAAACCACCAAATAAAAAAAGTGGGAAAAAAGTGACTCTACTGCTGTGGCTCAGTGGGTAGCACACTCGCCTCTGAGTCAGAAGGTTGTAGGTTCATGTCCCACTCCAGGAACTTGAGCACATAAAGCTAGGCTGACACTCCAGTGCAGTGCTGCACTGTCGGAGGTGCCATCTTTCAGATGAGGCCCCGTCTGCTCTTTCAGGTGGACATAAAAGATCCCATGGCACTATTTCGAAGAAGAGCAGGGGAGTTATTTGGCTAATATCAACCATAATAACAAAAACAGATTATCTGGTCATTATCACATTGCTGTTCGTGGGACTTTGCTGTGCGCAAATTAGAATTTGCTGCCGCGTTTCCTACATTACAACAGTGACTCCACTTCAAAAGTACTTCATTGGCTGTAAAGCGCTTTGAGACGTCTGGTGATCGTGAAAGGCACTATACAAATGCAAGCCTTTCTTTCTTTTTACTGCAACAAAAGGAAATTGCTTCAGCTTCCTGCCTCGTTACATAGTTTGAGCAGTAGTTCCTATTCAAGTCCTGACCTTGTGTATTATTTGCACCACAGATAAAAACATATATTCAAGTGTAATCACCTGAATTTTGACAAGTGCATTGCCCACGCAGATTGTTTGCAGGATTTTGTGATTTTATAACATTAATGGCCCATAATTTGTGGTCAGCGGTGAAGCAAAGGCATTTGCCGCTGGCCCCGAAGCAAGCTTCGCACAAATGTCTTGTGATCTCTGTGGCGAGAATTTTGGAATTTGAGACGCGTAATTAAAATCAACGTAAGTTAAATGGGGATTCCTAGCGAAGATGTCAACAAGCTGTCCAAGCAGCCAATCAAAACGCAGA
The DNA here is from genome assembly GCA_030390025.1 of Squalus acanthias. Classification (NCBI taxonomy): domain Eukaryota; kingdom Metazoa; phylum Chordata; class Chondrichthyes; order Squaliformes; family Squalidae; genus Squalus; species Squalus acanthias. The sequence continues at coordinate 15,914,047 of CM059429.1, forward strand.
ATTCTCAGACAGCAAACCAGGAAGTGGGTAAGCTCCTTTGATTCTAACTTTTAAAAAATGTTAGAAAGAGCAAAACAAAGATTGGGGCTCTCACATGGGGAAACGGCAAACCTGAAATAAAGAATAAAAGTTTCTTAATTTTAATTAAAATGGATAAATGTGACACGCTACAAAATTAAAATTAGTTTTTCAGGGCCATAACCTTTGTTTAGCAGTCAATGTCCAGTCCTTGCTGACACACATTGGCCTAATCCTTCAAATTTTAATTCTCACCCTTGTGTTTAAATTCCCCCCTCCGTGGCCTCAACTCACCCCATCTCTGTAGTCTTCTCCAGCCCTACAATTCACCCTTCCACCACCCACCACCGCGCCCACCTCCCAAAACTCTGTTCTTCTGACTCCAGCTCAATCCCCACAGCTTTGAGTTTGACGAATATCCTTTCCCATTAAACTTTGTCAAATGCCTTTTGCAAGTCTAGGTACACAGTCATACAAGCTTTCTGCATTCTACTTGGGATATCACTTTCTCAAAGATATCAAAGAGGTTGGTCAAACACTATCTTCCCCTCTAAATCCTTACAACCATCCAGTTTACTCCTAATAAATTGATACCATTATTTTATGCAAGATTAATGGGTCTCCTGTTGCTAGTTTCTGTTCCGTCTCCCTTTTTGAATATGGGAACAATGGCCAGTTTTCAATTTACTGGAACCTCCTCACTGTCCAGAAACTCCCTCATAATAATAGTCACACAAATCTCCTTCTCAGCACCCTGGGATCAATACCATTTATCCCTAGGAGGTTTGTTTCTCGAGCCCTTTTAACCTTTCTTGGATTTCCATCTCATTTATATTGAAGGCACTAATTTTACTTTGGCCATCTGTATTTGCCTTCCCTATCTCTTCATAAACCAACTTGTCCTCCGCCTTATGCTGATCTGGTAGCCAACAGCATAACGCCAGTGTTAGCTTGGATTTTTTTTTGCATTAGTTATGTCGAATTAAAATACCTGCCACATGCGCTATTTACTTGGCAATAATACATGTCCATACAAGTCTACATTTTCAGTTTTTCTTCTCTCTGGATCCCCCTGCCAGTACACACATTTCCTGGCCAAAAGGACAGGGAAACGATTGTCTCAGAGAACTCTGCCAATATCACTCTTAAACTAGCCTATAGGAAGGACGAGCATGGTGCACAAGCTAAACAAACGATTTTTTCTCTCTCTCCCTCAGAGTCAAGCCTCTGCTCATGCCTGTATTTACCAGCATAGCAGAGATTAAGAATCCAAAACTGCAAGCAAAAACCTGCATCCTATCATTCTATAGCACAGCTGTTACATTAGTAAACAATCCATGCCTTAACAGAGCATCAAAGTGGAGTAAGTTCTCTTAAGGGAATTTTATGGTTGTGATTTGTGTTGTGCCAGTATTTTAAAACATGAACCTTTAAAATTAGTTAAGGTTTTCTAAGTTTTGTATTAAATGTATGTGTAATTACATAAACTGCATTGCTCTCCTTATGGAATCCTTCAATTCTGTTTTACAAAAAATTGGCAATTCGTATACTGTATTAAAAACTGTTGATTTGACTCACTAAAATACCTTATATTTACAGTCACCATAAATGAAGATGCTGCAGAAATAAACCCCCCTAGTAGCGGTTCGACAACAGCACCTCTGGGACATTTTGGTCGTCCTTCCTAATCACTGCCTGGTATCTAGTGCTGGAAATGCATGTTTGTGAATGTTAGGCAAGGATAGGACTTGGTTGTGATGCCCCAATGATTGAACAGCATGTAAATATTCACCACTTTAGCTCACACATTAAGAATGGTCACTTGGAAAAGTTATCCAGGATAACCTTTGCCCATGCAATTATACCCCAGCGCAAGTTCATGGGTGTAAGGGAGAAAATAGAAAGGAGGGGGAACAAGGACACAATTTAACTTGCACAAAGACCCATGGTTCAAAGGTTGGATGATACAAGAGGAACAAAAGGTAAAATTGCATTATACAAGAATCTATGAGGGAAAAATTGTTTCGCGCCCTCTTTGGGTCTCTGGGCGCTGCTTTTAGTGCCCCGAAAAAGTTACCGCCCCCACGCCCAAAATTGAATGATAGCGCCCCAAGCAGGAGGCGGAGCGCTACTGGAAGCGCTCCCCCTCCCTCTTGGGGCACTCCCATTGAATATCGCGTCACTACGTGCAGCAGCACCATGCGCGTCGGCACGTAGCAGAGTGGTACTGAGGCCTTCCACCCCTGATTAAAGGGGAGGGGCCTAGTGCAGTGCACACTGGGGCCCTGCTGGACCACCGGGGAGCAGGATGCTGGCAAAAGAGCCCGGCACTCAAGAGGAGCGCCGGGCTGACGGATCGCGGCCGGCACCCCGCAAGAGGAGGCGCGAGAGGGCAGGTGCTGGCAGGTGGCCCAAAAAAAAATGGCCGCCCGGCACCTGCCCTTTAATTTGCGCCGCCTCGGCCGCAAAAACGCCTCCCTGACCCTGTCGGATATAGCGTCCGACGGTAGGTCAGGGGGCACGAGCCAAGTTTGCGGCCAGGGCGCTGCGCACGGCAAGATGTCATCGCCGGAGGCGCAGCGCTACGGGCGCTACCGTCGCCGCTAACCTCACGCTGAATTTCGCGGGAGGCGTTAGCAGCGCTGCGCCCGGGCGCTAGGTGCTTTGCGCCCCGTTAGCCCCCTTGGGGAGCTAACGGGAGGCACAAAGCACCCAAACTTTTTCCCCCATCACTTCCTCAGAACTTCCCAAAGTATAAGAACAAGGAATCTTTTACATTCTTCTCAAGAGGCAGATAGGGCTTCAGTTTGAAAACCCACCTGAAAGACGGCACCTCCAACAGTGCAGTACTTCAGCCTAAATTTATGTGCTCAAGTCCCAGAGTAGGGCTTGAAGGAAATGATGATCTGGTTCACTCCTTAAATAAAGAAGTCTTTTCCTTTAATTTTTTTCCACCCTTAAAACCTCCAGTATTTCCCCTGAACAAAAAGTTGTGTTATAATATGTCTCCTTCTTCAGTAAACATCTACAGTAAAAATAAAATAGCAATAAAAGTCAAGTCCTAAAGCTATGTACAGTACATTTGCCAAAAAGCTTGATCACATGAAATCAGTCCTACTAAAGCTGAAGAGAATCAAAATCAGTTGCACATTACATGCATTTTTAGGAAAGTCCCCACTCCGAGTCTATTCAGGTAGCTTCAAAGTCAGGCCATACATTGTTTTAGCTTGAGACTAGTCCAAAAAAACACTATCCACTGCAAAGCTGGAGAATAAACGTTATTCATTTCTAAAGCATAACATTAGGAATGAATGAGATCCTGATACAGGAAACTTTCGTTTATCCGGCATCGACGGGACCGGCGTGGTGCCGGTTTATCGAAAGTACCGGATAACGGAGAGTTATATCTACCGAGGCTATTTTTAACAAAGAGACTCCAGGCAGCGCGGGAGAATCAACTCCTGCTACTGCAGTGTTTCGGACTTCCGACAGCGCCAGGAGGCCAAGTAGTGGCACTTTTGAAAAGTACCCCTACTGACTAAATCGGCGTTCGCGGACTCGGACTCGGGATCGGCAACATTGCCGGTTATTTGAGAGGAGTTTTCGGAGGATGATTTTTGCCGGTTAAGCGAGAATTCCGGATATTTGGGTGCCGGATAAACGAAAGTTTCCTGTAATTCACTTCGAGAAATGTTATACCTGGAACAACATTTTACATGCATTACATTTATAAAGTTCCCCATCGAGAACCTCAGTTTAAATAATTTATTCCTTAAATGGAATCATATATACTGAACTTTAAAATGGTTAGGAACAGTGTGTACTTTACTAACTACACGAAGTTCATGTTTATTTCAAGGGGAGGGAAAGTTCTGGAGCAGAGGCGAGAAACAGAGTATTTTACACAGGATTACATAGGATATACGGCACAGAAACAGGCCATTCAGCCGAACCAGTCCATGCCGGTGTTTATGTTCCACTCGAGCCTCCTCACGTCTTTCCTCATCTAACTACCAGCATAACCCTCCATTCCCTTCTCCCCCATATGCTTGTCTCGCCTCCCCTTAAATGCATCTATACTTTTCGCTTCAACCACTCCCTGTGGTAGCGAGTTCCACATTCTCACCACTCTTTGGGTAAAAATTTTCTATTCAAAAGTATTTTTTAAACTCATCCTCGCCTACCTTCTGTTTCTTAATGTTCTGAATTGCAAATCCATGTCTTCATCTCCAAACTGTCCAATTCCCTACTTCTGCAACCTCAAGGCGTACATGCCGTCGAATGCTCCTCCCACTCAGGCCTCCTTTACATTCTCTCTCTCTCTGCCCTGCCCACCCCTTGGCATGTTTTACTAACTTAAAAAAGGAGCTATACAAATGCAAGCTGATGAAAAACGATACGTGTAGAAAAATAGATATATATTTTTAAAGTTGCATTTCTTGCAAAACATAGATCCAACAATGTCAAATCTCCTTCCTACTTCGGCCACTCTGGTGACGCCACAGATCAACAGGTGCACCTCCAATTAGTGATATCACTGGAGTGGCCTAGAGGAAGCAGACTGGCATGGCAGGTCTCAGTTAGAAGACATATGAGATTTGAAACTGTCAATGTAGCATTCAACTGATTGCTCAGGAAGCTTATCCAGCAAGCAACAGCCATTCAGACCAAGGAGGTCGGAGGCTCTATCTCCAGTCTATGACTAACTGGGGCAGCTGTAAGTGCTCCAATTAGAATCCGGACCACTGGGTTAGGGAAGAGACACCAGTGCCCCTGATCACTATCCAGTACAGCATGGTGATGCCAGTTGATGGCTGGATCGGGCTTGGCTGGGATAGCTCCCCCAACAGCAAAATAGGTTGCTGACACTCAATGTCAAAACTCACACCTGAATGAATAATGGTCACTTTAGTAAGGTACCAGACAGTACCCAGCGTGCCTGTGGAAAGTCAATTACATTCAGGAAAAGGTTAAAGAAATAAGAGTAAAGTGGCAAAAAAAAATATTTTGAAACAATATGCTTGTTTAAAACACAATAGGCACAAAAAGCATGTTTTCCTTCCCCTTTAAAATATACTTTATATAAAATCCATACATCCTTAAATATAACACCAACTTGCAGTGTGTATCTTGATTTTCAAAAAAGTCTTTGCTACACAAAAGTCTAATAAATAAGGTTAAGTCTGTGGGATTGGTAGGCAGCCAGATTTTGGGTTGGACAAGGAACTCGTTACATTCTTGCACATAGAAAGTAGTTGTACTGGTAGTTCAGTGTGGAGTCCTGCAGTGATCGTGATCAGGGCTCTTTACCATTATCATCAATTATCCGGATGAGGTTTTGGGAGAAATGTTCACAGGTTTGCAAATGATGTAAAGATATATGCCGTGTGAATACCTTAGATAAGAAAAATAGATTGCAAGCGATGGGGGAAGTGGGCATTGGCAAAGGTCTTTTAATATAGACAAATGTAGTGGAATGCAAGCAAATATACAAGTAAAGCATGTGTAGACCATACAGGGCTGTGCTTTCAAAGCTGCTGAGCGGGAGAAGGACCTGGGTATTATAGTGCACAAGTCACTGAAGGTCCCTGAACAGTGCCATGAGGCAATTGCAAAAACAAATATAGTGTTGGGATGCATTGCCAGGACAATTAAAGATATAAAACAAGAAATAGTATTCTATGTATAAGGCCTTGATCAGGCATCATCTAGAACAGTGTCTAGTTTTGGTTTCCTCACATGGTGTGGGTGATATAAAGGCCCTGGAAAAGGTTCAAAGAAGGGCCACTAGATTGATAGCTAGTTTAGTGACCCACCCCCTCAGTTACCATGATAGTCTAAGAGTGCTCGGGCTTCTTACTCTAGAAAAGAATGAAGCTCAAGGAGATTTGACTGGTCTTTAACATAATGAAAGATTAGACTCGATCCAAGTAGATAAGGTTTCAAAATAGATAGGTTAGGGAGGACCAGGGGCACATATATAAGTTACGCAAGCATAGAGCTAGGTTAGATGTTAGAAGCTACTTCTTTTAACGGAGTTGTTGACCTCTGGAACAAGCTGATGCTATGTGCAGTGTGCAGATGCGCTGCATGCACTCAAAATTAGCTGGATAAGTTCCAGAGAATGATCAGATGTACAATTATACTTCATACGAACCTGCATTTATATAGTGCCTTTCACGACCTCAGGGCGTCCCAAAGCGCTTTACAGCCAATGAAGTACTTTTGAAGTGTAGTCACTGCTGTAATGTAGGAAATGCGGCAGCCAATTTGCACACAGCAAGATCCCACAAACAACAATGTGATAATGACCAGATAATCTGCTCTAGTGATGTTGGTCGGGGTATAAATATTGTCCAGGACATCGGAGAGAACTCCCCTGCTCTTCTTCAAATAGTGCCGTGGGATTTTTATATCCACCAGAGATGGCAAATGACTCATCCGAAAGATGACACCTCCAACAGTGCAGCTCTCCCTCAGTACTGAAGTTTCAGCCTGGATTATGTGCGCAAGTCTTAAAATGGATTCACTGCATCTCTTACAAAAGGAAAGTCCTTTGACTAACTATAAAACATCACTACTTGCCCTGGAGAAAAAGAAAACCAAGGATACCAACTGAAAATGTAGTCATGTTTCAAGATCTCAGACAGTATTTACTAAAACAGCCCAAAGTGGCTTCCTTGTTTTTTTGTTTAGTCCACTTTTATACATTGCTAGCGCCAGGAATATTAAAATCTAATAATTGCCACATTAACATTTAAAACTAATTCACGCTCAGCATTGAAATATTTGATAAAGTAAGAGTTTGTTTTGAATTAAGAACAAAATACTATAAACTGTCCTTGATTTGAATTTGTTCTGTACATGAGAGAAGGATGTGATAATTGAGGAGCTTGATTGGATTAGCTACAATGCACTACTGTATGTATCTTGTGAACTGCAATGCTTGAAATTAAAGTAGCTATACCCATTTGAATGGGAAGGAATGGAATTTGAATGCCAAAGGTTATAAATTACTTAATGTTTGGGCTTGGGTAACAAGAGAACAAACATTTTGGGTACAAATTCCACTTCAGAGACATCATTAAAAAAAGGCAGTGGGTTGGGTTGAGGAGGGGTGGTGGGGGGAAATAGGATTCTGTACATAATGTCTGATCCCAGGTAGCCTTGGGCAGTTTTGAAACAAAAACACAGAATGCAACAGCTTTCTCTTTGTGATTACGATTATAGTGCAATTCAGAGGAAAAAAATCTTAAGAAGCACTAATATTAATACTTCAAAAATTATAAAGAAAGAATGACCTTCATTTGATGTTTGTAGAAGTATTTAATGGGGAGGTTGCGAGAAAGAGAACTGGGTAAATAGGATTACATACTCGCCAAGGCTTCTTCGGCAGCACCTCCCAAACCAGAGACCTCTTCCACCTAGAAGGACAAGGGCAGCAGGCACATGGGAACACCACCACCTCCAAGTCACACACCATCCTGACTTAGAAGTATATCGCCGATCCTTCAGCGTCACTGGGTCTAAATCCTGGAACTCCCTACCTAACAGCACTGGGGGAGTACCTTCACCACACGGACTGCAGCGGTTCAAGGCGGCGGCTCACCACCACCTTCTCAAGGGCAACTAGGGATGGGCAATAAATGCTGGCCTTGCAGATCGGTGATGGGTGGGTAGGGGCTGAAAGCAACTCAACCACACAGTCTTCTGAGGGTAGGTCCCACTGGGGCAGATGAAGAGTCGAACAGTATCACAGACAAGGACAGAATGGTCGACCTTGTTGAAAGCCATGGAGAGGTTAAGGAGGCCAGGGAGGGGTAACACACCATAAGCAGTTGGTGATTTTGAGCAGGATGGTCTCAGTGACGCAGACCGGACAGAAACTGGACTGAAAGAGGAGTGAACAATAAGTGGCCAGTGAGGCAACAGCAAAGCTGGATGGTGAAGGATCAGTCAAGGACTTTGGACACGAAAGGTAGGAGAGAACTAAGATGTCAAGGAAGATTTTTGAGGAGTGTGATGATGGACGTTTTGGGGGAAAGAGAGGAAAGCAGTGTCACTACAAAGGGAGCCTATTACGATGTTAGTGAACATTGGGCCAAAGAAAGCTAGTGGAATGGTCAGGAATTAGGTTGGCGGAGGTCGAGGGTGTAGGGGCAAGTCTACTGGGAGGAGAGGCAAAGAGGGAGAATCTACAGTGATGCGGGGTGATGGCTGGAGTAAGTCAGGGCAGAAGACAACCACAGGTGGATAGCCTGAATGCGAGATACAAAATCCATGAGCTCCTAACAACTGATATTGTAAGTGAAGATGGAAGGGGCAGAGAAGTAGACTGGATGAGGAGTAGTCATAAAAGAGTTTACGATTATCCTTACTAGCCCTGCATCACAGTGGGGACGGGGATGGGGGAACAAGAGATCTTGGCCATGGAGGTGATATTGCAATCTGGCCAAGCCAATCATGTGCCAAGTGCACTTGCCTGCGGCCCTCAAATTTGAGGGTGCAAAGATATGAACTGTATTAGAGAGAACAGCAGAGGTGAGAGATTCTGAGGGACTTGGTGGAGCATGGGCATCAAACGCGGAGCAACAGAGTTACTGAGCAAGCAAATAGAAGCGCAATATCAGGGTGATTGGCAGAGAAGGGGTAGTAGAGAATTAGAGAAGGTGCTTCTGAATCAGCAGGCAACTGAAGGCCTACTTCATGTCAAGTTAGGAAATTCCCGAAGGTAATGATCCTTTCTATTGCATCACAAAGCATTAGAAAACAACTTCTGTTTCCTGTCATGGGACACGGCTTTAGCTAAATCCGTTTCAACTGCAATCCCACAAAAACATTTTCACTCCAGCAAAATGCATCTCTCCAGCAATTACTTAAGAATGGAATAAATGGTGATCCACTATTTACTGAAAAATAAACCACATAATAGGCCACTCCTTTTAGGCTCATTCTGCACAATATGATCTTCAGGCTCATGATCAGATATTAAAATGAGTCATTATTTTAAAGACATGTTTTTCTGAAATGCTATTTATACCAAACAGTTATGGTACCCTTTTTATCTCAATGTCGTAATTTCCCTGATGGCTCAGTGAGTTTATCCACACAGCTCAGGAATGCCCCAGGGTAGATTTAGGGTCTATGTTGTGGTAAGATTCAGGCACTGGTAGTGTTACAATTGGCCTTGGCACCCTAACTTAGGGCAAAATCCGCCAAACTTCATGCTCCTCATTGCAGTGCCCATGTGAAAGCCATGGGAGGGCAAGATTGGGTTCAATAGTGATGCCCCTACAGTTGATTAGCCCACTAACGCTCACACATAAGTGGCATCCATGCAACTCTATCTCAGCAAGGGGTCAAGAACAGGAGAGAGAAGAACATAGGTGGAGAAAACCAGGAAGAAAGAGAGAGTTTAAAGAATAGGCCATGCGCTAATAAAGGCTCAATGTCAAATGAGGCATTAATTCAATACTGGGGCTTCTCTCTGTGGGACCAACTGACTGCCCGCAGCACTAGGAACTGGGTTAGCCCGTCCAAGCTCTCTTCATGTGGGATCCTAACAACTAGAAGGGATGAAGAGATTTATCTCAGTTTGCCTGGGCTGGATTCAAAGTCCAGATCTCAGAATATCGTAACTAACTGCACCAAGGCCCTCAGGATTTGATTTTAAAAAACACATTGATGTGGAATCAGTATTTAAAAACTGGGCGGACAAAGGGGAGGAGCTAACAAATCCGCCTTTTTCACTACAGAGCCTCTTAGAATCAAACTGTGAAAGGAATTATTAAAGGGTGGTGGTGACTGAACAATGTACATTGCGTGATTGTACCTTTACCTGACGAAGGGGCAACAGCTCCTGAAAGCTTGTAATTTTAAATAAATCTGTTGGACTATAACCTGGTGTTGTGCGACTTCTCATTAATGTACATTGCAGGAAGGATAGTAAAAGTATATATATATATCATTGATGAGCCTAATTTTCACATCACTGGAATATTCCTTTAAACTATACAACTGTACTTGTCCAAATAAAAATCCTCACCAAAGTACAATGATAGTGAGAACTGTAGAAACAAGGAAATATACACACACACACTTTATTTATAAGTACAATGGATATTATTTGATCCAATAGAACAATAGTTTGAAGAATAGCGCACACAATTAGTTGTTCTGATAAATACCTGATTAAGTGTATTATAAGTCTGTTTTATTGTATACAGGCTATGTAGCAAACCAATCTACCGGAGAGACACAAACACCAATTCTTCTAAAAAGGACAAATGTTGGTTTACCCATCAAATTCATAGCAGAGGCACTTTAGTATTTGTAATCTAACCATATACAGCTGCTGCAAACGAGTAATACAGCTGCAAAGTACAGTGCAGAATTCTTACTTACAGTACTGAACGTTACAGCCTTTAAACAGTGTAAAAAGTAACCAGGGTCTATACTAATAAAATCCTAATCATACTATGAGCTGCTTTTTACAGCTGACATGTTAGATACCACTCATATTGTCACTTACTAATGAAAGGCGCCTCATCTCACCCACTCTAAAGTACTTTGCTGGGGAAATTTATCTGTTTTTTTAAAAAAAATTGATTATTTTCTCTACTTCTGTACTCCACAGTTGAGGAAACATGTGATCTTCGCCAAGGGCTCTCACACAGAGGAAGTTAGAGAGCATTTTGCTCCATTTCTATTTCCTTCCTTCCTCACCAAGGGGTTCTTAGCCTCCGGATCGCCCTATAATGACATTGCTGAGATCAATAATTTCCAGCTTACAGATAGATCACAAGAACCAATCTGCATTCTACCCACCATGGCACAGCTCCTTGGAGATCTAACGTGTTGTGTCATCATCAGCATTTTTAGTGCTCATGTTAAACCCGTCACATAAACAACAAACATGTTAGGTACAATATTTATCTTGTGAACTAGCAAGACTGAATCACAGTGACAAGTAGCTTCTGACACTGGGCCCATCTGTTAAATAAATGCTGCACTCCCAACACATAAACCACACACTCCAATCTCCAGGAGTTTTTTTACACTTCTGTTAAAGGTGTAATGTTTTGCCTTTATATTGAGATGGACTGATTTCCAGAAGTCCTTAAAAAGTTTAAGCAACACAAGATTAGACAGGATCCCTTATGGTATTCTGTACTGTATCCAAAAAGGCTTTTTGCCACCTATGTGGCTAGATGTGCCACGCTGGACATTTTCCATTATAGCATTGAGATTCAAATTTCCAACACTATAGCATTTATGCACAGTCCTGGCAAACATTACTACAGCAAAAATCAATATAGCTATAAAGTGGAGAGCAGCTCTCGACTTATTCTGGAATCCCATTACAAATCATCTCAACTAAACTACACTGAAAAACAAGGCTGGCAATTTTTTAAAAAGTATTACAAAAGGGCAGTCACATAAATTGACTTTTGAGAAAGTTGCATCCCAAGTGGGCAGTGGAAAGCCCTAGACTTCCTGAAACCCTTTGATAGGGCTGCTCCACAAGCTTATGGCATTGGCTATCCTAGGGAAAACCTTAAGTGGATAAGACGATGTCTCAAAAAAAAGAGCAGCGTGTACTAATTAGGGGAGTGACAGAAGGCTGGGAGATTTAGAGTGAAAACTCCTTACTGTTCCCTGGATACAGAAAACACAAAGCTAGTTGGTCAAATTTACAGAGGATATAAAACTGGCAGCAGCAAGTCTGACACTACAGCCAAACAGTTAGAGGTTACCTAGACAGTATTTGCAAATCAGCAGAACTACAGCAGATGAAATTTAGTAAGTGCAAAGCGGGAATAAAACAAGAGACATAAAGGGGGCAACACGGTGGCATAGTGGTTAGCACTGTTGCCTCACAGCGCCAGGGACCCGGGTTCGAATCCGGCCTCAGGTGACTGTCTGTGTGGAGTTTGCACATTCTCCCCGTGTCTGCGTAGGTTTCCTCCGGGTGCTCTGGTTTCCTCCCACAGTCCAAAGATGTGCGGGTTAGGTTGATTTGGCTATGATAAATTGACCCTTAGTGTTAGGGGGATTAAATACGTGAGGTTACGGGGATAGGGTGGGATATGTGTCGGTGCAGGCTCGATGGGCCGAAATGGCCTCTATCTGCAGTGTGGGGATTCTGTGATAAATGAATACTTTCAAACTGGCTGGGAGAAGATGCTGAAAGAGATCTGGTAATGATAGTTGACAAGACTGACCATGTTCAATCACGATACAGCAGCAATCGACAAAGCAAACAGAATGCTGCACAATAATACCAAATCAACAGAATGCAAGTCTGAGACAGTCATGCTGAAAGCTCGATCACTCTTGTTAAGCCACTCCTTGAATTCTGTATTCAGTTCTCGTCAACAAGACCCCCAAAAACATCACAGCCTGGAAGCAGGGCATAAAAGAGTCACAAAGAAGATCCCTCGTGTCAGAGAACCGAGTTATGGGTAGAAAAGATTACACTCCTCAGCTTGAATGGAGATGAAAGAAAAGGGGACCTTGTTAAAAGTATAAGATACTAAGTGAAATAGAAGAGATTTTTCCCAAGCAAAATTTTAAGTTAAGGGAAGAATGCAGGACAGAGCCATAGAAACAAGCTGGTAATAAACAAATTCAGCATCAATGTCAGGAAGCACTTCTTCAAACAATCAGTGATCAATACTTGGAATGGTCATCTGGACAAGTTAATAGAGGCAAATAAACTCTGGAGTCTGTGATGGGGGGTGGGATGGGAAACCGGGTTCTGTGGAAGGATGAGCTCGATGGGCCAAATCACTTCCCCAATCTGTACTTAGCTTTGCGGTCAGAAAATCCACCGGGTGAAATCTGAAATGTCCAATAGGCTGACGAACATGAAGTGGTGTCATTTTTAGCAGTAATCAGTTTGAACTGCTGAAAACAGTAGAAAATTACAGGCAACGTTATGACATGTGTCAAGTTGGATCTGTGCAATTTGGCCAGGGAGTGTGTCCTCCGTAATCCTTTTAAATACTAGAAATTTCTGGCAAGACTATTTCTTGTGCATTTAAATTGGGATATTGTAATTATTTCCCTACATCTTTTTCCTCTTTACCTGGCTTAGAACATGAAAAATAACACACTTCTTACACAGGACAGATCAGTTATGCAGGCGTCAGAACTGCAAGGAATTTTGTGTTGGATATCAACGTGCCCAAATCAGGGAGGGGTGGGGGGTGGGGAAATATCGCACTGCAGAGGAACAAAGGCGTGACAACTATAAATCACAGAAATAGATGTGAAACATCTGACCACTGAAGCAGACAGCTGTAGCAGAGATACAAGAGATGTGACACAGATGCCAACCATAAAGGAACCACCATCACCAATGTTTCACCTTTCTATAAATAGGGAGAGCCGTTATAGAATAAATCAGGGTGATATATCTCTTCACATTAAGTCACCGTTGGAAATTATTAACGTTAAGATATTCAAAAGATAAATAAAATAATTTAATCCTTTCTCTGGGGAGCAGTTAACACTTTAAATTAATCCAGAAAAAATTGATGGCGCACAGATCTTTGAACAGGCTTGCTCATTCACATAGACATCTACACCTATAAATATCTGGTATATCGACTCTCGGCACCCCTATCCCATCATGACCCATCAGTGAGAGGTCTCCCATGCTGACAGTGTAGAGGGATCAGTCTGGGTTCCTCACATTAACTGGAGACCCAGGAGGCAAAAGGGTAACGCAAGTGTTTAAAGTCAGCTTGTATCCAGCCGATGGTTGCATCAAAAAAAATACATTTTCCACTCCACGAGTCCAAATTTGAACAACTATGGTAATCGATATCCTAATCAAGAGAAAAGTTTCCTTTGGAAGTGCATAGAGAAATGATAGGTCTATACACAAAATCCAGTTTAAAATCTATGAAGATTAGACGATACCAAGTACTTTAAACTTATGCTAATTAAAGGAGTATTGAAGAAGGAAAAGGAGGGAGATGCCAATGAGTAATCTCCCATAACAGGAAAGCCTTCAGCAGGTTAATGAAGCAGACATTTTGTGTCAAAATGTTTTATACTGTGTGACTAAATCAACTAAAAAAAATGTCTATCTAAAATACATCAATTTGCATTAACATAGTACCTTTAGCATAGAAAAACATCCCAAAGCACTTCACAGAGGTGTGAGGGGAAAAAGAGGTTGCTGAGCTAAAGGAGGAAAGATTAGGAAGCAAGACCAAAAGCTTGGCAGGAGTATTAAAATGATAGAGGGAGGTGGAGAGGCAGAGAGAATTTGAGAGGGACTTCCAGAAAATGGGACTCAGACAGCTGAAGGCCCAGCCACTATTGGTATGGCAAAGGGATGGGTGCACAAAAGGACAGAGGTCAGAGGAACTGAGAGTTCAGGGAATTATAGGGCTGGAGGAGGTTACAGGGATAGGGTGAGGTAGTCCATTGAGGGATTTAAACAAAAGGACGAGAATTTTAAATTTGAGGTGTTGGGTACCAGGAGCCGATGTAAGTCAGCAAGAAGGGGGATGATGGGCAAGCAGGACCTGGTATAGAATACAGATACAGGTAGCTGAGTTTTGGATAAGAGGTTTATGGAGGGTGGACGACAGGAGGTCAACCAGAAGAGCGTTAAAGTAACTGAGACTTCTGCATAGAGCTAGCAATTGGAATAAACATTCATAAATAAAACCGCTTTCCTGCAGGGCGAGAACTACTCAATGCCAGTTTTCAGTTTACTCAGCTGAAAGGTTTTATTCTTTCCCTAGAGGCTACATCAGATGGATAGACTAGATCACCCAGTGTGCTAGCGGTATTGCTTTCTGCTCAGCCTGTTGCCACACACTGCAAGTGTCAACCTGGCTCAATGGTAGTACTTTCACCTCAAGTCCCACTACAGATCTTGAGCACATAATCTAGGCTGACACTTTAGTGCAATATTGAAGAAGTGCTGCAGAGCTGGAGCAGCTGTCTTTAGGAGGAAACGTTAAACCAAGGCCCTTTTTGCTTGTTCAGCTGGACACAAAAGATCCCAAGGCACTCAATATCCTGGCCAACATTCATCTCTCAACCAACACCACTAAAACAGATTAACTGGTCTCCCATCTCACTGCTGTTTGAGACCTTACTGTGTGCAAACTGGCTACTGCGTTTGGCCACATAACAACACTGACTACACTTCAAATGTACTTCATTGGCTGTGAAGCACTTTGGGATATCCAGAGGATGTGAATGGCACTATATAAATGCAAGTTAATTCTTTCTCTTTTTTTCTATCCCATTATCTGCTTTGGGAATTTTCATGGCCTTCCTCACCCTTGAGTGATTTTCTTTTTTTAAAAAAACTGAAGTGAGCTCTAGGGATGTATGCTCCTTTTAAAGTTATCTTGTGAATTTTTGGGAAACCCTGCCCCACAATGTGATCTGATCACTAAACTAAGTCAGCACTCCTGGATCTCGTGTTAGCTCATAGAAGTACCACCGTAAACTTCCAGCAGGCTGACAGAGGTGCTGACCATCGTGGACTTTGGGGGAAAAGAACAATTTATGGAGTTTAAAAAAAACAAGATGGCTGAAGGTCGTGAGAGACTTAAGGGACATAGAGGTATGAAATAATTTTACATTATAGGGGAGCTTTTTGGCTAACAATGTCAAAAAGTAGAAAGACATGATTTACAACATGGATTTTATTTCACTAATGCAAATCTAAAGGATATTTTAAAGCAAACAATAATCCTGATAGCTTAGTAGCACAATGGACTAGCATACTAACGCACTAAACCATAGAAACGGTAAGAAGATGGTTCAGACCAGTGATTTCCCCACTTCGAGTTACTGACGACTCTCAAATGAGAGGCATCAGGTGGAGACCTTGCTCATAAGGAGGAGGGAATAAAACACAACCGCCTACTTGCCTAAGAACATTTTCACACAATGTGTACTGTGTTACACAGCACATAGAAAACCTGGAAGCAGGTCAGCCAAAGAATACACAGATAGCATACAAGGACCTACAGGAAGTAAGAGTGGGGAGGGGATGGTAAACATCAATAACTAGAAAAAAAATACTATTGTTGTTCAGAATTGGAAAGGAGAGTCTTCCTGTAGTATTTTACAGTTTTCTTCATTTTTTTCCCCAAAGCTCCTACTTTTGTGTTGTCAAACAAATTTCAAGATTTTATTCTCTACAAATTCAAATCATCTAATATAAACCAAAAACAAGTGGACCCAGCACCTAATGCTTTGTACAAGACTTCCAACCCTTCCCCAATCCGAGCAACACCCACTTACCATAACTGTTATGTCCAACAACCAACTTCTTATCCAAGCTACTGTATTTCCTCCAATACTACACACCTGAACATTTCAAACAAGTATCTTGAGACACCTTATTGAACGCCTTCTGAAAATCCATGTATACTACATCGACTGCATTCCATTTATTGATCTAATCAGTCACTACAAAAAAACTCAAATTTGTCAATTTGACTTGCCTGTAACAAATCCAGGCTGGCTGTCCTTCATTAAGCCTTGCATTTCTTTCAATGGTACTAATTTTATCTGAAATCATGGATTCTAAAAGTTTGCCCACAACTAACTGGTCAGAGTTATCCAGGTTATCCTGCTCCTGTTCTGACGAAAGGTCATCGACCTGAAACGTTAACTCTGTTTCTCTCTCCACAGATGCTGCCTGGCCTGCCAACTATTTCAAGCATTTTCTTTTTTATTTCAGATTTCCAGCATCCGCAGTACTTTGCTTTTGTATCCTGCTCTCTGTTCATGAACAAGGGTGTTACCACAGCTACTCTCCAGTCACGTGACAATTTGCATATTTACAGAGGATTTAAAACTTTTGGCAGAGCCTCATCTATCTCCTCTCTAATCACCATCAGTGTACTGACCTATTTTTTCAGAACCAACTTCCTTTTCAACAGTTACCTTAATTAATTGTTCCATATCCTCCTCTAGTGCAATGTTCTCACTTCCACTTGTATTTGTAAAAACCAATACAAAATATTTATTTAATATACCTCCACCATATCTTTATCCTGCGCACGTAGATTCCCTCCTTCATCCCAGAGTTGGTCCTACCTTAACTTTTTTGTTAAGCATGCTTATAAAAGTTCTTACTATTTCCTTTTATATTATCTGCTGGTCTTTTTTTCATATTCCTATTTAACTTTCTAAGGTGCCGTCTTTCGGATGAGACGTTAAACCGAGGCCCCGCCTGCTCGCTCAGGCGGACGTAAAAGAACCCATGGCACTATTTCGAAGAGGAGATGGGGAATTATCCCCAGTGTCCTGGCCAATATTTATCCCTCAATCAACATAACAAAAAACAGATCATCTGATCATTATCACATTGCTGTTTGTGGAAGCTTGCTGCGCGCAAATTAGCTGCCGTGTTTCCTACATTACAACAGTGACTACACTCCAAGAGTACTTAATTGGCTGTAAAGCGCTTTGAGACGTCCGGTGGTCATGAAAGGCACTGTATAAATGTAAGCCTTTCTTTCTTTTCCTCTGGTTCTCGACCCTTCTGCTAATGGGAACAGTTTCTCTCTATCTACTCTGTCCAGACCCCTCATGTCTCCTCTCAATCTTCTCTGCTCTAAGGAGAACAACCCCAGCTTCTCCAGTCTATCCACGTAACTGAAGTCCCTCATCCCTGGAATCATTCTCATAAATCTTTTCTGCACCCTCTCTAAGGCCTTCACATCCTTCCTAAAGTGCGGTGCCCAGAATTGGACACAATACTCCAGTGTTTTATACAGGTTCATCATAATTTCCACGCTTCTGTACTCTATACCTCTATTCATGAAGCCCAGGATCCCGTAAGCTTTTTTAACTGCTTTCTCAACCTGCCCTGCCACCTTCAATGATTTGTGCACATATACCCCTAGGTCTCTCTGTTCATGCACCCCCTTTAGGATTGTACCCTTTAGTTTATATTTCCTCTCTTCATTCTTTCTACCAAAATGTATCACTTTGCACTTTTCTGCATTAAATTTCATCTGCCACGTGTCCGCCCATTCCACCAGCCTGTCTATGTCCTCTTGAAGTCTATCACTATCCTCCTAGCTGTTCACTATACTTCCAAGTTTTGTGTCAGCTGTAAATTTTGAAATTGCGCCCTATACACCCACATCCAAGTCATTAATATATATCGAGAAAAGCAGTGGTCCTAGAACCGACCCCTGGGAAACTCCACTGTATACTTTCCTCCAGTCCAAAAAACAACCGTTCACCACTACTCTCTGATTCCTGTCACTTAGCCAATTTCGTATCCATGCTACCACTGTCCCTTTTATACCATGGGCTTCAACTTTGCTGGCAAGCCTATTATGTGGCACTTTGTCAAACGCCTTTTGGAAATCCATGCACACCACGCAACCAACCACATTGCCCTCATCAACCCTCTCTGTTACCTTATCAAAAAACTCGATCAAGTTGGTTAAACACAATTTGCCTTTAACAAATCCGTGCTGGCTTTCCTTAATTAATCCACACTTGTCCAAGTGACTGTTAATTTTGTCCCGATTTATTGTTTCTAAAAGCTTCCCCACTACCGAGGTCAAACTGACTGGCCTGTAGTTGCTGGGTTTAGCCTTGCACCCTTTTTTGAACAAGGGTGTAACATTTGCAATTCTCCAGTCCTCTGGCACCACCTCCGTATCTAAGGAGGATTGGAAGATTATGGCCAGTACCTCCGCAGTTTCTAAAAGCTTCCCCACTTCCGAGGTTAAACTGACTGGCCTGTAGTTGCTGGGTTTAACTTTACACCCTTTAAGTACAATCTAGAAATCCCATTCATCCTCTCTGATGCTACCAAGTGTGGCCAATTTCTGCTCGAGCACAGAGCACCTCTGCTCCAGAGACACAATTTTATGACACTTAGTGCAAATGTACTACCTTTGGATACACTGAGGAACTGGTAGGCTAGATAGACAGAAACTATTTCCTCTGGTTGGGGCGTCTAGGACTAGGGGACATACCCTAAAGATTAGAGCCAGATTGTTCAGGAGTGAAGTTAGGAAACACTTCTATACGCAAAGGGAGGTTGAAGTTTGGAACTCTCTTCCGCAAACGGCAATTGATGCTCGGTCAATTGTTAATCCTAAATCTGAGATTGAAAGAAAACAAGAACTAGGAAGCAGGAGTAGGCCATAAGGCCCTTCGAGCCTACTCCTCCATTTCAACAAGATCATGGCTGAACTTCTACATTAACTCCAATTTCCCGCCCGATCACCATATCCTTGGACTCCCTTTGTGCCCAAAAAAATCTATCGATCTCAGTCTTGAATATACTCATCGACTGAGCATCCACAGTTCTCTGGGGTAGAGAATTCAAAAGATTCACAACCCTGAGTGAAAACATTTCTCATCTCTGACCCCTTATCCTAAAACTATGACCCCTAGTTCTAGACTCTCTAGCCAGGGGAAAACAGCCTCTCAGCATCTACCCTATCAAGCCTAAGAATTTGATATGTCTCAATGAGATCGCCTCTCATTCTTCTAAACTCCAGAGAATATAGGCCCATTCTACTCAATCTCTCATAAGACAAGCCCCTCATCCCAGGAATCAGTCTAGTGAACCTTTGTTGTACCCCCTCTAAGGCAAGTATTATCCTTCTTTAGGCAAGGAGACCAAAACTGGACACTGTACTCCAGGTGTGGTCTCACCAAAGCCCTATATAATTGCAGCAAGACTTCCTTACTCTTATACTCCAACTCCCTTCCAATAAAGGCTAACATACCATTTTCCTTCCTAATTGCTTGCTGTACCTGCATGTTAACTTTGCGATTTGTGTACAAGGACACCCAAATCCCTCTGAATACCAACATTTACTAGTCTCTCACCTTTTTAAAAAAAAATAGATTTGTTAACCAAAGGTATTAAGGGATATGGGGGAAAAGGTGTGTATATGGAGTTAGGTCACAGATCAGCCATGATCTCACTGAATGACAGAACAGGCCTACTCCTGTTCCTAGGTTCCTATGATTCATCATGGCCCACATATCACACGCCAAACACATCATGAGGGTTCTCTGCACTGTTCTCCCTTTGTGTCTAACTTAATAGTAGGTAGTGTTAGACTGAACTCCCACTAGTACCAACCAGCTCTTACTCACCGTACACAAGTATTAATTTTCCTGCCCAACAAAACATCATGGCTGAACTCCTACACGAGAGAATTGTCGGAGAACAGATAATCACAGTTTTTTCATAAAGTATTACCTATTTCTACCTCAAAACAGCTCAGTTAAGGCATCACAAAAATAAATTGCTGCAACTAAAATGAAGTAAAGAAAATAAAATATATAAAATGTCACTACTTGTGACCCAATCACTCCAGCTGAAGTTAACCTTGGCACTCTTCTGCTATTATACAGTCTAAGATTGAACGCTTGCTACAGAGTTCAAATTTATACTGCCTTAACTTACACAATAGCTCAACTGACAAGGAAAAAGACTGCCAGGGAACAGCTAATCACAGCTCTTTAGTAACCAATAACTTAATAAATAAATGAACTTGCATTTATACAGCGCCTTTCACGGTCTCAGAATGCCCTAAAGTGCTTCACAACCAATGAAGTACTTCAAGTGTAGTCACTGCTGTAATGTAGGTAGATGCAGAAGCCAATATTTGCATCGCGACAAGATAAATGACCAGAAAATTTGATTTTAGTGGTATTGCTTTCAGATAAATGTTGGCCAGGAGAACTCACCTGCTGCTCTTCAAATGGTCGCATGGGATCTTTTACGTCTACCTGAGGGGGTAGTCTTGACCTTGGTATAATATGCCAGCCGAAAGCACTGCACTAAAGCACCAGCTTAGATTTAAGATAATTGGCAAAAAAGCCGAGGGCTGGGGCGGGGGGGGGGAAAGAGGTGGGAGATGGAACGCACTGCCTGAAAGGGTGAGGGAAGCAGATTCAATAGTAACTTTCAAAAGGGAATTGGATATATAGTTAAAAAGGAAACATTTTTAGGGCTATGGGGAAAGAGCAGAGGAGTGGAACCAACTGGTAGCTCTTTCAGAGAGCTGGCACAGCCACGATGGGCCAAATGGCCGCCTTCTATGCTGTATGATTCTATAATTCCAGTTTACAAAACATCAAAGCAAGTTATATACTTCATGCTGGAAGCAAAGCTATTACACTACATGCCCATCTGTTCCTTCCTTGAACCTTTAACATTTCTCAGGCACATTGATGACTTTATTTAAAAGTTATATGCACAGACACATACATATCTATTTAAGTATCTAGGATTTTATGACTTAATTAGGAGCACTTATTTAAACAGAGTTAATCATAGTAACAACAAAGCAACTTTAAATACCCCCTCCAGCTAATCAAACCATGACACTATTCGAAGAGGAGCTAAGATATTCTGTGTCCTGGACAATATTTCTCCCTCAACCAACATCATTAAAACAGATTATTTGCCCAATAGAATCTGGTCATTGCTGAGAGATTTTGCTGTGCACAAATTGGCTACCATGTTTCCCCATATTACAACAGCAACTACACCCCAAAAGTACTTAATTGGCTGTAAAGCTCTTGGGAACGTCCTGGGGTCGTGAATGGCACTATTTCTTGCTAAAGAGTTTATTACCAGTGTATTCCATTTGTGCCATTTTATGGTTTAACACTCCCTCACCCCTACCACACACAGATTGCTACATCATTAAAGAGTTACAGCTTTCAATTTTAACCCACTTTAAAATGTCTTTACTTCCCAATTGTTACATGCTCAGGTCAAGGAATTTCTTCTCTCAGAGGGTCGTGAATCTTTGGAATTCTTTACCCCAGAGAACTGTGGAAGCTGAGTCATTGAATATATTCAAGGCTAAGATAGACAGATTTTTGAACAACAGGGGAGTCAAGGGTTATGGGGAGCGGGCAGGAAAGTGTTGAGGCCAAAATCGGATCAGCCGTGATCTCATTAAATGGCCGAGCAGGCTCGAGGGGCCAAATGGCCTGCTCCTGACGTTCTAAGGCGGCAACTGTTGCTGCAACCGGGGAGGGGGCAGACATGCAAGAATGTCAGTTCTGATGAACAGATCAGTCAGCATCTGTGGAGAGAATGTAAACTCAGCTGTCTGCTCTACAGATCCTGACTCGCCTGTGAAGCATTTGCAGCATTTTCCTGTTTCTTGTTTCACATTTCCAGTTTTTTTTGCTTTCTGCTCAGAACATTAGCACGCTGGACTTCTCTGCTTGGACAAAGGTAACTATGCATAATGTAGCTGATCTGACAATCAAGGAGGTGGGTAAAACAGGGAGGCTACACCCAAGGTGTCCAACCTGGATAACTAGTGGGAGGGTGGAAGGGCAGCTAGCTGTGTCTGCTGAAGCTAAGTTGGCCTGAGCGGAGGAGGGAGTGAGGCAAGAAATGAACAAGCACTGCTACAGCAGCCACCAACCTGACCACAGGATGAGACAGATTGCATGGCCAACCTGAGAAATAGTAAAAGATTTCACAGCTTTCTTTAAAAAAAAATTATTATTAAGTTTCACCATCACTGAGCCACTCACTAGTCATTAAGCTACAACACTTAACACGTTTTGGATTTTGTTTGTTCACAGACACAAAAGATTTGGGTATGGTAAAAAAAACGTAGAGAAACATTTTGGCTTTAAGAAACACTAGTAATATTCTGATAGCATTCACTGTCATTTAGATGCCTTCACAACTGTATAGCATGCGATTTGACTGCAATTTTAATAGTATTACGGCCCAGCACAAGATCTGATTAAAAAAAAACAAGTGTTTTGGGCGTCGCATTTCGATCTGCTTCGTCTTCGTGTTCGATATATTTCAAACACAGCAAATCCAAACGAACAAATCGTCGAGGAGCAAATATTTAACATACACACAAACAAAGCACGCATTGTGGCCACTGATATTTTATAAACACATGCAAATTACAAAGAATTGTTTCTATAAACAGAACAAGTGTTACACAAAAAAAGAAAAGGCAATCAGTCATTGAGGAGGGGGTGAGAAATGCCGTGTTCAGCGTTTCAATGAATCCGAGCCACGGTCTAAAGCAGTCAGCTAAAACTGACCCCCCAAAAAAGTTTATAAAAACGACTGCGCACCCCTTAAGGGAGGAGGAGGAAGGGCCACAGGCCAGACTCCTGCCACCACCCAAACAATAAAACAGCCAGTTTTCAGCAGAGTAATTGGGAGTTTGGATATTTTCCCCCAATGCTGCTGGAGGGGATCAGGCGGCCTGGCGAGGGGAGGGGGTCAGACGGCCTGACGGTGGGGGGGGGGAGGGGAGGGGTCAAGCGGCCTGACGAGGGGGGGGGGGGGGGAGGTCAAGCGGCCTGACGAGGGTTGGGGGGGGGGGGGGTCAAGCGGCCTGGGGAGGGAGGGGGGGGGGGGCCTGGGGAGGGAGGGGGGCCTGGAGGGAGGGGGGCCTGGGGAGGGAGGGGGGTCAGACGGCCTCGGGAGGGAGGGTGGGGGTGGGGGGGGGGGTCAAGCGGCCTGACGAGGGTGGGGGTGGGGGGGGGGGGTCAGACGGCCTGGGGAGGGAGGGGGGGGGGTCAAGCGGCCTGGGGAGGGAGGGGGGGGGTCAAGCGGCCTGGGGAGGGAGGGGGGCCTGGGGAGGGAGGGGGGTCAGACGGCCTCGGGAGGGAGGGAGGGGGGGGGGGGGGGTGGGGGGGTCAAGCGGCCTGGGGAGGGAGGGGGGGGGGGGTCAGGCGGCCTGGGGAGGGGGATTGGGGAGGGGGGGGGGGGGTCAGGCGGCCTGACGGGGGAAAGCGATGAGCTCGAGCCTCACCCACCACCAACTCCAAACAAATGGGGAGGAGGAGAAGGGGGGCGGCTGAATATATTTACACCAGACTTCTCTCTCTCTCTCTCTCTCTCTGGTAAATCCGCAGCTCCCTCTTACCTGTCACTAGAAGCTCTAGACGCCGGGACTGCACTGTAAATAATAAACAGACGGCGGACCAGGCCACATGAGGGTGGAGGTGACACCGCGTCACCAGAGGAACCGCACTGCCCCCCAACGCCGCCCCGCGCCCCACACCTGTCAATCACCCGGGGAGGAGGCCCCGCCCCGTTCCTCACGGCGACATCGGATTGGTTAATGCTTCAGACCCCTCCCGCGCGCGCCTGTCAATCACCCGGGGAGGATGGCCCCCCGCCCCGTTCCTCACGGCGACATCGGATTGGTTGATTCGCCAGACCCCGCCCAGCGCCCGCGCGTACCTGTCAATCACCCGGGAAGTATGGCCCCGCCCCGTTCCTCACGGTGACATCGGATTAATTGACGCTTCAGACCCCGCCCTGTTTCCCACTTCTGTCAATCACCCGGGGGTGAATGTCCCCCTCCCCGCGCCCTGTTCCTCACGGTGACATCGGATTGGTTGAGACCCCACCGCGTCGCCTTGCCATTGGTCCGCGAGAAAGAAACAAAGCTGGAGTGGTGACCCCCTTCTCTCTTCCCCTCCAGGGCGGTGCAGGGCCCGAAGCTGCAGTTGGGAGCTGAGTAAATTTGCATGCAGATTGCAAAATAGATCAGCAAATTCATCTGGAAAAGACGCTGACACTTTCTTTAAAAAAAAATGATTACAGGTTTTTTTTTGCTTCCACTCTTTATCTAAAGAACCTCCTGAAATTTGCTTTTCACTTGTCAACAACAACTACAATTTGCATTATATAGACTCAAGTGCCAAAGACATGAGGTGTAGCAAAATTAACTAGAGTTATTTTTAAGTCCTTGGTAGCTGTAGGGTTCTATACGAATTCATTTACACGTTGAAAAATATCTGGGACTCTGACAAACAGTTCTGCACATTTTGCAACCCTGCAAAGCAGCTTCAGCCTCACATCAACACAAACTGTGAAATTACTCAGCCTTGAAGTTGCTTGAGCCACAAAATAATAAATGTTACAGTATAGAAAGAGGCCATTTGGCCCATCAATGCCTGTGCCAATGCTAGCTGGAGCTGTCTATCCTCCCATTTGGTTTGAAACTACCTCAAAAAGACAGTTTCACACAGTTTCTGCTTCAATACCAGCTGTGGGATGTAATTACATAGGATTACATAGGATATAAGGCACAGAAACAGGCCATTCGGCCCAACCAGTCTATGCCGACGTTTATGCTCCACTCGAGCCTCCTCCCGTCTTCCCTCATCTAACTCTGTCAGCATAGCCCTCTATTCCCTTCTCCCTCATATGCTTACCTAGCCTCCCCTTAAATGCATCTATACTATTCACCTCAACCACTCCCTGTGGTAGCGAGTTCCACATTCTCACCACTCTCTGGGTAAAGAAGTTCCTTCTGAATTCCCTATTTGATTTCTTGGTGACTATCTTATATTGATGGCCTCTGGTTTTGGTCTTCCCCACAAGTGGAAACATTCTCTCTGTATCTACTCTATCAAAACTTATCATAATTTTAAAGACCTCGATTAGGTCACCCCTCAGCCTTCTCTTTTCAAGAGAAAAGAGACCCAGCCTGTTCATCCTTTCCTGATAGGTATAACCTCACATTTCT
This sequence comes from Squalus acanthias, assembly GCA_030390025.1. Taxonomy (NCBI): domain Eukaryota; kingdom Metazoa; phylum Chordata; class Chondrichthyes; order Squaliformes; family Squalidae; genus Squalus; species Squalus acanthias. The sequence goes on from CM059429.1 coordinate 15,939,588, forward strand.
GGTATCTTCCTTGTAAATCTTCTCTGCACCCTCTCCAGTGCCTCTATATCCTTTTCACAGAGTCAGTTGTGGCTCAGTGGGTAGCACTCTTGCTTCTGAGTCTAGAAGGTTGTGGGTTCAAATCCCACTCCAGAGGCTTGAGTACAAAGATCTAGGCTGACACTACAGTGCAGTACTGAGGGAGTGCTACTCTGTCAAAGGTGTTGTCTTTCAGATGAGATGTTAAACCATAGGCCCCATCTACTCTCTCAGGTGGATGTAAAAGATCCCATGCTGCTATTTCAAAGAAGAGCAGGGAGTTCTCCCTGGTGTCCTGCCCAATATTTATCCCTCAACCTACATCATTAAAACAGATTACCTGGCCGTTATCATATTGCTGTTTGCGGGACCTTGCTGTGTGCAAATTGGCTGCCATGTTTTCTACATTACAACAACGACTACACTTCGAAAAGTACTTAATTGGCTGTGAAGCGCTTTGTGACGTCCGGTGGTAGTGAAAGGCGCTATATAAATGCAAGTCTTTCTTTTCTCCACAATTTGGAAACACTCTCTCTGTGTCTACTCTATCAAAACCTTTCAGAATTTTAAAGACCTCAATTAGGTCACACCTCAGCCTTGTCTTTTCAAGAGAAAAGAGACCCAGCCTGTTCATCCTTTCCTGATAGGTTTAACCTCGCATTTCTGGCATCAGCCTTGTAAGTTGGGAATGGTAGCAGAGTGGTTATGTTACTGGACTACTAATCCATGAGGCCTAGACTAATGATCTGGCGAGACATAAGTTTAAATCCCACGATGGCAGCTGGAAAATTTAAATTCAATTAAATAAATATGGAATGAAAAGCTAGTATCAAAAATTATGGAAACTACCAGATTGTCATAAAAACCCATCTGGTTCACTACATGTCCTTCAGGGAAGGATTTACTGCTGTCTTTACCCAGTCTGGACTATATGTGACTCCAGACCCACAGTGCCTCTATATCCCTTGTTTTATAATATGGCAACCAGAATTGTATGCAGTCCTCCAAGTGTGGTCTAACCAAGGTTTGATAGAGGTTTAGCACAACTGTCACCCCCCAGCAAAATTATATTATTTTGGGGAAAAAATTGGAGCAAAGCACAGTTTAAATGGTTATGGTGCTGGATTAGTAACCCAGAAATCGTGAGTTCACAATTCTCCCCAGGGCAAGTTGTGGAATTTAATTCAAGAAATCTTTTAATTTATGAGCAAACACCAGAAACCTGCCGGATTGTTTTACAAGGTCAACTGGTTCACTCATGTCCTTTGGGAAGTGGAACCTGGCCACCCCTCAAAGTCTGGCCTACGCCTGACTCCTGTCTCCCTCTTCCCTCTCTCCAGGCAGCTCAGTAGTAGTAGCAGCAGCAGCAGCAGCAGAGACCTCTACCTCTTCCTCTCTCAGACAGAGAGAGATCTTCTCTCCGCAGCAGCAGCAGCAGAAACACAACGGCCCAAAAATTCGGCCGTTCCCGGGTGAGTACTCAGTGCGTACTCACCCGTATTGCTTTCCGAAGTGCCAGTTTCCTGCATGCACTGCGCATGCGCGGGAAACCGGATCTTCCGGCATGGTGAAGGGGGCGGTTCCTAGGTGAACCACGTGCGCGCAAGAGGCTGCGTGCACGCAGCACACTTAGATTTTTTTTCAGGTTTCTACGCGAGGCTAAGTATTGAAGATTCTACGCTAATAAAAAGGAGGCGTAAGACCCCTTTTGAACAAGGTAAGTGGTTAATTAAGTATAATTTTAAATTTTTTTCAACAGGTTTATCTTTTTTAGATACTTTAAAGAAAGGTAAGTTTATTTTTATAACTTTTAAAAAGTATTTTAATTTTTTTTTTAATTAAATTTTTGTTTAAAGTGGTTAATTTATTTAACTATAGTTATTTTATAAATGTGATGGTTTTTTTTTTTAATTTATTTTAAGTTTAGCTGTTCTTTTGGGGCCGATTTCAATTCACAGATTTGACAGGTCTCCTGTCAAATCTATGAATGAGAGATGGTCTGCTGCCATTGGCTCTCCATGGCCCACGTGATCCCAGGGGTCGCATCGCACTAACTGCGCCCCTGGAACACGCACGCACTGCGCGCCGGCTCTTGGGAGATGCCCAGGACCCGAAGTTCCTGTGGGCCCAAAACACAACGGCAGGCGCGGTGGGTAAGAGCGCGCGCGATCCTTACCCCCGCGGCAAGCCGGCCACCCGAATTTCTAGGCCAACCTGTTTGAGCCAAATCCAAGTTACAAGTGTTGCCTATTAAAAGTCAAGCACCTTTTTAAAGGGGCACAACCAATAAAAACTGTAACTTAACAAAACAGTTTAAAGGAAACTTAACAAATTAAATTAAAATGCTATACCCGGGGGTGATGATGCTCTCCAGTCCTGACTGCAGTCTCACTCTATCTAGCTGACTTGGTTAGGCATGCATAGAATATGCTTCACCAGTCTGAAAGTTCACCAGCTGCCACTGGTACTTTCTCTCTCTCCTCTTTCACTCTGTTCTCTCTCTCTCTCTCCTTTCTTTCTCTCTACTTTCTCTCCTACTTTTTTTCTCTCTCTCTTTGAAGAACCTTCTGTGTTTTGCTTTATATAGCCCAACTTCCCCATCCTATCCCCAAGGGTAGAGCCACAATTCCACTTTCCCACAGGAGTCCCTCGGCCCTCAGGATCCTCACAGCAGAAAGATACGGTAAACAAAGAGAGCCACAGATTCCTCCTCCGAAATGCTAAATTTTAAAAAGCCTATTATTTTAAATTACAGCAAATCAAAAAGAGACCATGACATAAGAAATTGAAGACACTTATATTTTTTAATTAAATAATGATAAGGAACTGTGAAATAAATTATTAAATATCAAATCTGTTCTTGAACATTTTAGTTAATAATGAAGCCATTTGAGATGCATTTTTATTGTTCAAATAGAACTGAAATGTTCCCTGGAATATGAAAACAGTAACATAATTACTGGGATATTGAAAAACCAAAACAAAATCAAATACAAAGGACCAGATACATACAGAAATATGTTTTTTCTCTGAATTTTCACTGAAATCCTTTCAGTTTTGATCAATCACAGTAAGACAGAGTCAAATCTCCAGATTTCAGAACGTCTGGACTTATTTTGTTGAAAATGAAAATGAAACCGGAAGATGAAAATTAATTAAATACATACCTTGTACATTTAGTTCGCCTTTCCCAAAAAAAAGGAATTTTAAGGCAAACCCTGGTGCCTTCTTGGTTTATTTATTTCAGCAGAACTCCAATATGCACACCCACCCAATGAGCCATGAGGGAAAATGTGAATCTGCTCCTCTCCCTGTCTTCATTATCATGAAATGTGCACCAAAAAATGGAAAATATCAATAAGTCACATAAAGCGAAAAAATTGCTGGGAAAATGATAAAAACAAGGAATCAATCCCTGAAATAATTTTTAAAATCTGATTTTTTTTTTAAATTGCAGAATATTGAAAAATCAATAAAATTCAAGGAAACAATAATATAAAAATATACAGATTTACTTTTATTTTCCCCTGGGAGACAGAAACTAATTCAGGACGGAGCAGGGACTACTGCTGGGACTTTCCTGATTATTTTTGCTCACAAACAGGCCAATCCGTAGCTGAGTCATAAGAGCCAATGAGCACAAACCAAATTCTCACATTCGAATTTCACAAAGATTTAATCATTTAAGTCGAACTTGTAGGAAACACAGGATTTTTTTTAAAATAAAGATTCGTTACTAAAAAAAATACAAAATAAAAAGAACCTCAAAATATGAAAAAAAACCACAAAAATAATTTTTAAAACTGGAGTAAAAAAAAATTCACTGCTAAAAATGCAAAATGAAAACAAACATCAAAAACTGAAAAATCACAGAAAATAATAAAAAGAAAACCTGACCTCAAGTGGAGTGAAAAGACATTCAGGTCTTGTGCCCTTCATCAGAACTGAAGAACTTTCAGTCTTCAGTTCTGATCAAGGTTAAGAACATAAGAATTAGGAGCAGGAGTAGGCCATACGGCCCGTCAAGCCTGCTCCGCCATTCAATAATGTAATATATGTGAGTAGAACAAATGAAAGACAGAGACTTAATGAGTTGCAAGTCCACGTGCTTGTTTACTAGGCCAGAGTTAGCTGAGCATGCTCATACTAAACCATGTGACAAACCATGTGATAATACATTACACTGCTTTCCCCATTAACTGGTCCAGGCAGCGAGCGGTCGAGGGGGATGTTCGGCCTGACTGCCTGCCTCTCTTCTGCGGCCACGTTCGCACCCAGGTGGCCCTGGAGATGGAGCACGCAGTGTCCGCCGGCACGCTCGAGGCCTTCCGTGACTGGTGGGCACCGCAGGGACTGGAGTGCATCATCACCACTGGTAATGGAATTCTAATTTAATTTATTAAGTTTCCTTTAATGTTTTAAGTTTAAGTTACAGTTTATTTATTAGCACAAAAGAGTACACTGCTTTCCCCTTAAAAAAATGTATGTATTCCCCTCTCAAATACAACAAAACTATGGTACCACCTTTCCCAGCATTACATGTACCACTCCTGGCATTTTTTCTTTTAAATGTACTACAAATCCTACAAATGAACTACAAATTCAGTTTAATAACAGGTTTGCGGAGTTTTCCCGAACTCCTTAAAGAAGGTTTTGATGTTGAACCAATTTTCAGGCTGTTTTGTTTTGGTTCCGAACTCAAAGATGATCCTGTTTCTATCTCAGATTTGTTTGAACCTATATGTTTCACTTCAATCCACTTTGCTGACAAGTGATTCAAGGTCACTGTCCAATCCATTCAAGGTGTTTTCATACACTCTTTTCAGTACTGAGTCCTTTTGAGTCTCATCTGCAATCTCAGTTGTATTCACGGAAAAGTCTTTGTCAACTGCACCTAGTGTGAAAATCTCACCTTCACTCCCAACACGAGTCCTCATGTGGCAACCTGGACAAGGCATCTGCGATTGCGTTTTGCTTTGAAGTGCGATATTCAATCGTGTAGTCATATTGTGACAACAACACTGCCCAATGTTTCATTCTTGATGCGGTCATTGCAGGGATGGCAGATTTGGGCCCCGATATTGCTGGGAGCGGTTTGTGATCGGTTATCAGGGTAAACTTTCTGCCGATCAGGAACTGTTGGAATTTCTTGATTCCAAACACTATGGCGAGTGCTTCCTTTTCAATTTGCGCGTAGTTTCTTTCGCTCTTTGTGAGGGTTCGGGATGCAAACGCGATTGGTTTCTCTTGGCCATCATCCATTACGTGGCTTATCACAGCTCCCACACCATAGCTAGAAGCACCACACGCTAACTTAAGCTCATGCTCTGTGTTGTAGTGCACAAGTAGAGCATCGCTAGAGAGACTTCTCTTACAAGTGTTGCGCTTTTGTCCACTTCCACTTTCTTGAGGAGCTCGTGCAATGGACCTAACATAGTCGCTAACTCAGGTAAGAATTGTGCATAGTACTGGACCATTCCAAGGAAAGATCTTAACTCAGACATGGTCTGTGGCTTTGGAGCATTGATGACAGCATCAACCTTTTCCTTCACTGCTTGCAAGCCATTTGCATCAACTTTCAGACCAAAGTACACAACCTTGGGCTGCACAAAAGCACATTTGCTCCTTTTCAATTTGACATTGTGGCAATTCAACCTTTGAAGCACTAAATCTAACACTTCTAGATTTTCTTCCTCACTGCTTGTTGCGATCAGCACATCGTCTTGATTGCATAAGCAATTTGGAACTCCTTGCAAAATCTTATCCATCATAGATTTCGGGGGAGGACTTTACAACATTCGGCAGCTTGGTGTATGACTCCAGTCCCTTGTGTGTTGATGGTGAGATACTGTTGACTCTCTTTGTCAACATTCAGCTGAGCGTAAGCATACGACAGGTCAAGTTGGAGAAAACCTTTGACCCAGAGAGTGCTGCATATAAATCTTGCGATGTAGGTAACGGGTACTGCTCATCGTCAACTGCTTGGTTGATAGTAACTTTGTAGTCACAGCACAAGTGTACAGTTTTGTCTGCTTTGGGCACTACCACAATCGGCGTAGCCCATTCACTTTTGTCAGTTTTTACCAGCACTCCGTTCACTCTGAGCTTTGCAAGCTCTTCCTCCACCTGACTTTTCAACGCATAGGGGACTGGCCGTGCCTTACAATAGACAGGTAGAATAGATAAGGAAGAACCAGTGGATGTGGTGTATTTGGATTTTCAGAAGGCCTTTGATAAAGTCCCACATAAGAGGTTATTGTGCAAAATTAAAGCACATGGGATTGGGGGTAATATACTGGCATGGATTGAAAATTGGTTAACAGACAGGAAACAGAGAGTAGGAATAAATGTGTCTTTTTCGGGGTGGCAGGCGGTGACTAGTTGGGTACCGCAGGGATCAGTGCTTGGGCCCCAGCTATTCACAATATATATCAATGATTTGGATGAGGGAACCAAATGTAACATTTCCAAGTTTGCTGACGACACGAAACTAGGTGGGATTGTGAGTTGTGAGGAGGATGCAAAGAGGCTTCAAGGCGATTTAGACAAGTTGAGTGAGTGGGCAAATACATGGCAGATGCAATATAATGTGGATAAATGTGAAGTTATCCACTTCGGTAGAAAAACAGAAAGGCAGAGTATTATTTAAATGGTGATAGATTGGGAAATGTTGATGTAAAAAGGGACCTGGGTGTCCTTGTACACCAGTCACTGAAAGCAAACATGCAGGTGCAGCAAGCAGTTAGGAAGGCAAATGGTATGTTGGCCTTCATTGCAAGAGGATTTGAGTACAGGAGCAAGGATGTCTTACTACAGTTATATAGGGCCTTGGTGAGACCACACCTGGAGTACTGTGTGCAGTTTTGGTCTCCTTACCTAAGAAAGGACAATTGCCATAGAGGGAGTGCAGCGAAGGTTCACCAGACTGATTCCTGGGATGGCAGGACTGTCGTATGAGGAGAGATTGGGTCAACTAGGCCTGTATTCACTAGAGTTTAGAAGAATGAGAGGGGATCTCATTGAAACGTATAAAATTCTGACAGGGCTAGACAGACTGGATGCAGGGAGGATGTTTCCCCTGGCTGGGGGGTCTAGAACGAGGGGTCACAGTCTCAGGATACGGGGTAGGACATTTAGGACTGAGATGAGGAGAAATTTCTTCACTCAGAGGGTGGTGAACCTGTGGAATTCTCTACCACAGAAGGCTGTGGAGGCCAAGTCACTGAATATATTTAAGAAGGAGATAGATAGATTTCTAGACACAAAAGGCATCAAGGGGTATTGGGAGAGAGCGGGAATATTAGGTTGAGAAAGAGGATCAGCCATGATCATATCAAGCAGGCTCGAAGGGACGAATGGCCTACTCCTGCTCCTATATTTCTATGTTTCTATGGCTTTGCGTTGGACTTAATGCGTGTCATACCCAGTGATGCCCTCATAACTGTCTGTGAACAGGCTTTCGTACTTGTTCAGCATTGTGTCGAGTCACTTCTTTGAAGCGTTTACACTGAAGATGTTTTTCTAGTCTAGTTTTAACTTTCTCAACCAGTCTTTGCTCATGAGAGTTGGCCTGTTGTTGTAGCTCGCTACAATAATACGCAGCTTTACTGACTGGCCATTGTGTTGAACTGTACATTCCATTTGTCCACATGTCTCTAGGATTTCTCCGGAGTAGGTTTTTAACTCTATCGGTACTCTTTGTAAGTGGTATTTGATTAAAATTACTCTTATATGTGTCCTTACTCATGATAGAGCAGTCCGCCACCGTGTCGATACACATATCAATATATTGGTCATTGACCAAAAGTTTTGTACGGAAGTCTTTCTCATGACTGCTTGCATTGCCGCTAGTGGCATAGATACTGTAGATGCCTAGTTCTTTAACATCAGGTGTGTTCACTTCAATATTGTGAACTCCTCCCTTTTGTTGCTGCTTTGCATTGCCACTAGAATGGTTCTTACTTCCTGCTTTCGATCTAGCTCTGCAAGCTGTTGAAATATGGCCTTGCTTCTGGCAGTGAAAACACTTCGCATTTCTGTATTGGCAGGACTGTGGTGAGTGATTTCCATTGCAGCGATAACAATTCACTGAACTGCTCTCACTGACATGCTTTTGACCTGGTCTCACAGCTTTAGGTTTGACAGTGGCTTTGTGACTGTAGACCTCAGCTGCACTAGTCACTTGAGTTGGACGGAGCTCCCTAGCATTCTTAGACGCCATCTCCATAGATAGGGCAATTTTGCATACTGTGTCAAACGTTAGGTTCAGAGTGTTCAGTAACTTGGACTGTGTGCGCTCATCCACAAGTCCACACACAAACTTATCTCGCAACGCACAATCTAAAAATGTGCCGAAGTTACAATGCAAAGACAGGTTCTTAAGAGCTACAATGTACTCACTGTTGGTTTCACTTTGTTTTTGGTTTCTGGTACCAAACTTATTTCTAATGGCTTTGGGTCAAAATGGTCCTCAAGTTTCTCGACAATGTCTTCAAACGACACATCCTTCACTTTCCCTGGGGTGAGTAGGTTTGTCAATGTTCCGTAGACATCTGGCCCGATCTCCGTTAGAAAAATTGCTTTCTTCCGTTCACGAATTACTTTATTTTGATCTTGAACATTCTCATCTGCACCTTCGGTCTCAATAATGTTACTGGCCCTAAAAAACATCTCCATCCGCTCAATGCAAGAACTAAATGGTTCATGAGCTCGGTCATACATGCCGAGGCTTCCGATGAGTCCCGTAGCCGCGGCCATGATTTACCAATCCCGTCGAACAGTGACTCAGCACGCTACCTGTGTACCGGTTGCTGTGTATACATACACGCAAAGGCGAAGCACAGACGATTCTGCATGAGCATTAATGGTAAAACATCGCAAAAATTCAGTTTAGATGTCACAAATTCATCTTAAACTTGTCCACTCGAAGGTTGAACACTGAGTCCTTCCATGATCCCTAAAAATGGCTTCGGGATCCCATTCTTGTTGCCAAAACGTAATATATGTGGGTAGAACAAATGAAGGATAGAGACAGGATGAGTTGCTAGTCCATGTGCTTGTTTGCTAGGCCAGAGCAAACTAAGCATGCTCATACTAAACCATGTGACAAACCCTGTGATAATGAAGGGATAATTACTAGTCCTGGTCCCTTTTAGGGCTACCCTGGATCAGGCGTATTTCTCAGACGTTCACTTTCAACTAAAGTTTGAGGTAGCCGAATCCTAAAGACGCTTAATTGAGTCTAAAGGTCTCTCTCTCAAGGAAAGGAACAACCTGAGAATGTTACCATCCTCCAGATAGCGCTTTTAATAAGTTTAGCTAGGCTGTAACGTCCCGGATATTATGAGGGTCTGGAAAACTCCCTCAGAATTCTGCAACTCCTCACCAAAGAGTGTACAGAGATTGAGTTTGCGAGTTTTTGATACAGAAAACTTATGTGAGACAATTCTAAAAATATGTAGAGATTTATTAAAAGAACCGCCATGCAATCTACAGTTGGTGAATCAGTCAATCGCAACTTTAACAGTTCTAAAAAGAGAAAACATACTATCTTTTTAACAGAGAATCTTACTTTTAAATCTTAACTTTGCTAGAGTATTACAGTTCTTAAAGGTTTCTTATACAGGATATCCATCAATATCAAATACCTTTGATCCCCGAGGTACAAAGAGTGGTAGACTACAGAGCCGCCTCTGAAGCTGAGAATCGCTTTGCCCGATTAAAGCGAGTCTGATATTCCATTTGAGAGTTCAATACTTATACCCTTTTCCAGTGGTATCTCCTTTAAGGTTTTCTGCTGATGCAAGTTAATTATCCCTAGTAATTTTTCTGCTGACCTCTGCAATTCTCCACTGCTACATCAGCTTGCAACATTACAGAATCTTGTCTCATCTCCAGGTGTTCTGAGTTTACCATATAAAAACGATGTGACGGCAGGCGTTCCTTACTTTATGTCATCTTTATGAGGGCAGATGTTCCTTATCTTATGTGCCATCTTTACGAAGTGTAAATTAGAACACCTTATCCAGGGTGAACCATTGTTTTGTTCCCAAAAGGTCAGCCTGTCAGAGCCATTCACCTTCTGTTTCAATAAGGTTATTTATTCAGGATCAACAACTGTCTTATCTCGATAGCCAGAATGCTTTCATAGCTATTTCATAGTTAGGTTTCTAAATTTCCAAACCCAGTTTGTCATGTTTTAATAAGGCCAGAATTCTTTCATAAGATAGTGTATTTTTCTGAATAGGTTATATGGCTTATTCCTTCACAATAATTCATTACAAATAAGATCATGGCTGATCCTTGACCTCAACTCCACTTTCCTGCCCGATTCCCATATCCCTTGATTCCCCTAGAGTCCAAAAATCGCACTACCTCAGCCTTGAATATACTCAGCAACCCCTTATCCTGAGAGTATGTCCCCTTAGTTCCAGCCAGGGGAAACAACTTCTCAGCATCTACCCTGCCAATCCCCTTCAGAATCTTATATGCTTCAATGAGACCACCTCTCATTCTTCTAAACTCCAGAGAGTATCGGCTCAATCTCTCAAGGTTACATACCCAAAATGTCATAACCCATCTTTTGTCTTTAATTGCTGACTGGCCCTCTGTGTACGTCCAACTTTTGCTGCTTTTTATTTCCAGCATGTTCCACAATGGGAATGCAAATCAGCCGGCATGTTATTTTTAAAATCTTATTTCATGGCAGGGAAGAAATGAAGAAGAAAAGAAAATGATATCCGAAAAGTTTCAGATGGTAGATGAGAGAAAGAGAGAAACTTTGCCCATGGGATCCAGGGCAAAGTGACAAGTTGGATCCAAAATTGGCTCAGAGGCAGGAAGCAAAGGGTAATGGTTGATGGGTGTTTTTGTGACTGGAAGGCTGTTTCCAGTGGGGTTCCGCAGGGCTCAGTACTAGGTCCCTTGCTTTTTGTGGTATATATCAATGATTTAGACTTGAATGTAGGGGGTATGATTAAGAAGTTTACAGATGATACTAAAATCAGCTGTGTGGTTGATAATGAAGAAGAAAGCTGTAGACTGCAGTAAGATATCAATGAACTGGTCAGGCGGGCAGAACAGTGGCAAATGGAATTAAATCCGGAGAAGTATGAGGTAATGCATTTGGGGAGGGCTAACAAGACAAAGGAATACACATTAAATGGTAGGACACTGAGAAGTGTAGAATAACAAAGGGACCTTGGAGTACATGTCCACAGATCCCTGAAGGTAGCAGACCAGGTAGATAAGGTGGTTATGAAGGCATACGGAATACTTGCCTTTATTAGCCGAGGCGTAGAATACAAGAGCAGGGAGGTTATGCTTAAACTGTATCAAACACTAGTTAGGCCACAGCTAGAGCACTGCGTACAGTTCTGGTCACCACATTATAGGAAAGATGTGATTGCACTAGAGAGGGAACAGAGGAGATTTACGAGGATGTTGCCTGGACTGGAGAATTTTAGCTATGAGGAAAGATTGGACAGGCTGGGGTTGTTTTCTTTGGAACAGAGGAGGCTGAGGGGAGACCTTATTGAGGTGTATAAAATTATGAGGAGCCTAGATAGAGTGGATAGGAAGGACCTATTTCCCCTAGCAGAGGTCAATAACCAGGTGGCATAGATTTAAAGTAATTGGTAGGAGGTTTAGAGGGGATTTGAGGAGAAATGTTTCACCCAGAGGGTGGTGGGGGTCTGGAACTCACTGCCTGAAAGGGTGGTAGAGGCAGGAACCCTCATCACATTTAAGAAGTACTTGAATGTGCACTTGAAGTGCCGTAACCTACAAGGCTACGGACCAAGAGCTGGAAAGTGGGATTAGGCTGGATAGCTCTTTGTTGGCTGGCACGGACACGATGGGCCGAAATGGCCTCCTTCCGTACTGT